>AYLM01000146.1:0-99221 GCA_001625345.1 Cairneyella variabilis | reverse complement strand
GGGGGGGGGTTGGGGCTATACGAGTCTGAATTCCGGTTCTCAGTCGATGTAGGTTTTGTGGAAGGCGGATCGATGGGTGGAGGGGCAAAGGAGTAATTTGAGGGAGGTGCAAATTGATCTGGCCTATTAGTTTCCTCAATAGTTTATGAGTGTCGAGCAACCTACTACCCATCTGAGGACGATAGTCATCTTCGTCACTCTCATTCTCACTCGGTGACCTTCGAGTCATTCTGTGAGCATAGAGTCGGTCCTTCCATTCCCTCACTTCTCTAACCTTCTCGTCACTGTGTTTGTATTCCTCATAGCTGTTCGGCCGTGAAGGGTCATAAATATCATCCCAGTCTTGTATAGCAACATGCTCTTCCTTTTGCTTCTTTCTCTTCTTTCTTCCGCCCCGCTGTCTCTTCTCCCCGCCATAGAAGCCATTCACATCATCATCGTCTACTCCGGTCCAATCCGCCAGGGTAGTCTTAACAGGCCGGGCTATACTTGGAGCGGATACTGTTGCTGGTGGAGTGTTGCCTTCACTCGTATTGTCTCGAGGGGTAGGCTTTGGGAAGGCCGATTTTGGTTTGGGCTTCTGGGCGAGCTGTGGTCTTTTGGTGGGCTGGAACCGCAGAGCAGCTGTATAAAATTGTAAGCATCTTCAATCAAGCTAGCTCTCATAAGATTGAAATATACCAGGGTCTATTTGGGGTTTCTTTGCAGTTGCTTCCTCGGCTTCCACATTCTTAACAGGACCTTTGGAAATGGTCGCGGATGAGTTGGCGCCAGTAGGATCAAGTAGATTAGCGTACAGCGAGAGACCATTGCCTCGTGCGGGAGGGGGTGGTTTCGAAGAATCCGACATGTTGTGCTTGTACAACAGAAGAGCTGTCGCGACGTTTTTGATCCTGAAATCCGCAGCCTCATCGGATGAGGCTGCATCACGTGCAAAGCTAGCCTGTTTGATACAGCTCCTACTTCGGTGATAACGAGGGAAGATCAAACTTGCCACCAGACCTCGAGGATTTGTTGATCGTAGAGCATTTCTGAGGAACCTTTGTTCTCAAGGATAATTCAATTCTAATTCTTTGAAATCTAATTGCTCTGCTGGACAGTGTACACTACCCAGACCTCATTCCACTCTTGTAAATACTTCCCCTCACCAGCAATGGCAACTACTCTCTCCAATTCGTTCTCTGCAGGAGACAATGCTACCGCGATCATCATTCCAAGCAAGCCCAATCCTCTTGTCGTATCATACAAACAGCTCTCTGCAGAAATCTTCTCTTTTCAAAAGAAGCTTGCAAAGCTAGGCGTCACTCCACAAGCAGCAGTCTCAATCGCCCTCCCCAATACCTACGAATTCATCGTTGCGTTCTTAGCCAGTGCCTGGCAAAGAGGCATTGCCGCCCCTCTCAACTCGGCATACAAGCAAGAGGAATTCGAATTCTACATCGACGATTTGAGCTCTGCCGTTGCTCTCGTGCCCCAAGGCTCGTACGCTAAAGATGGAGCTGCAGTTCGAGCGGCACGGAAATACAAAGCTGCTATTGCAGAATGCTATTGGAATGGACGAGAAGTGGTGTTGGATGTAAAGGACGAAGGGAAGCTCAAGGGAAAGGGGAACCAAAAGGTGGAAAAGGCACAGCCGGATGATATTGCCTTGGTACTTCATACCAGTGGGACAACGGGTCGACCGAAGGCAGTGCCATTGACACACCGGAACCTTACCCGTACAATGAAAAATATCAAGGCAACCTATGCCCTTAGCCCAGCAGATCGAACAATGCTCGTTATGCCATTGTTCCATGTTCATGGACTGCTGGCTGGTTTCCTGGCACCTCTCTATAGCGGCGGTTCAGTTATTGTCCCGCTTAAGTTCTCCACCTCTGAGTTCTGGAACGACTTCATCACTCATAAGGCCAATTGGTACACCGCTGTACCTACGATCCATCAAATCCTCCTCAAGAGCCCAATGCCACATACCAAACCCAAAATCCGCTTCATCAGATCCTGTTCTTCGCCTCTGTCACCCACAGTCTTCCACCAATTAGAGGAAGCTTTCAACGCTCCAGTCCTAGAAGCATACGCCATGACTGAAGCCGCTCACCAAATGACGTCGAACCCCCTACCTCCTGGAAAGCGTCAACCTGGATCCGTAGGTATCGGACAAGGCGTCGAAGTCAAAATTCTCGATGGTGAGGGCAATGAGGTTCCTCAAGGCTCCGAGGCTGAGATTTGCATCCGCGGTGAGAATGTAACCAAAGGATACCTCAACAACCCAGAAGCCAACAAGTCTTCCTTTACCAAGGGTGGATTCTTCCGCACTGGTGATCAAGGCAAGAAGGACAAGGATGGATATGTGATCATCACTGGACGTATCAAGGAGCTGATCAATAAGGGTGGTGAGAAGATCTCTCCTATTGAGTTGGACAACGTTCTGGCGAGGCATCCCAAGGTAGGTGAAGCGGTGAGCTTTGCTATTCCGGACGAGATGTATGGACAGGAGGTTGCTGTTGCGGTTGTGCCGAAGAGTGGACAGAGCATTAGTGAGGATGAGTTGAAGAAATGGGTTGCGGATAAGTTGGCTAAGTTCAAGGTGCCGAAGAAGGTAGGCTGTCCCTTTCCATCCTACCTGATACAGTAGATTCTAACCCCCACAGGTATACTTCACGGACAACATGCCAAAGACCGCGACTGGTAAGATCCAACGGCGTATAGTGGCAGACACGATGATGAAGCAAGACAAGCCAAAGGCCAAGCTATAGAGAACCACCGCCCTGGACATATGGAATTTGAAAACAGCATTTGGCTGCTTGTGCAGCAGAAAGTCGACGAGAAGGGAAAGCAAAAATTGTAGCATGAAATGTACATGGAGAAGACATGAACATAGATGAATAGATGAGCAACATATACCAATCAAGATATAACTTGCAATTTACAGATACCACCTCAGCTGTTCAAGGCCGGGCTTTTAGATACCGGAGTTGCTGTAGCGTCGAATACACGCCAGCGCCACAACCAGGAAACCAGCTAACGCAGCCCCCAACCAATACCCAGACCAAGGAATTCAATCGCCACGCCACCATCTATCTCCAAATTTTAAAAGGCCCTTTCTCACCTGCCACCCAATAATTCCCCTCCCTCTCAAACCATTCGGCTGCAAACATCCTCGCTTGACTACTTTCCACTTTGGTACAACTTGAGTCCTCAGCTCACACGATTGGCGCTTACTTTTGCTGAAGACTAGATGATATTTGCACCGCGAAGAAGAAAATATACCAGCAACCCAGCCTCGCATGAAGTCCAAACCGTTTCGTACAACCAGCCACAAGCTCGTTGATCCTTCAGCCTCACACCTTCAGGTCAGTTGCCTAGCGTTGTGCAGCGAAAGCCAAACGAGCGCCCCAAACGCCTGGACGCCACTGACGTTGAGCTGCATACAACATTTAGAGTTCTCGAGTCCATGCATATTGTGTTGCGATGGCGGGGAAATGGTACGAGTTTGAGAGTTTACTGCTTAGTCGGGTTATTGGATTTTATATTCTTGATTCGTTTGCAGGAAAGAATATGCAGCAGTTTGATCGGATGCAAAAGCCTTGGCAGGGACTGTAAGCTTCAGGTAGGTAAAAGAGGGGCAGATAGGCGTTGCACAAAGCTATTGATTGGTTTGTTGCTCCGGAGCATTTCGCGAATTCAGATCTTACACACATTCACCTCACTCATTCCAGGACAAGGCAATGTACAAGGGTATGGAATTGACTGTCCTAATATTTTCTCAATCGTCACTTCCATCCACCAATCATAAATGCCCAAGGGTCCTCTCCACCACCAGGCACCCTGCTGCATTTTTCGCCCCCTAGCATACATCGATTATGCAACTCTCAGTGAAGCACGTCCTCCACTCCCACTATGAACCCAAGGCAGATGAACAGAAACGCTCATGATGACTAGCTTCGTTTTGCTGGCAGTTGCTGTAAAGAAAAAGACAATGAGAACGTGGCAGATTAGGTCTATGGTAATGGGAGACAAAGGAAAAAACGCCAACGTCCCAATGCTTTACAACAACATCTGCAAAAGACCACCAATGACTGAGAGACCGGCAACAGCTTCGTTGACACCGTATGAGACGGCGGCACCCTTGCTGCTGGTAGCGGTGGAGCTGGAGCCGGAAGAGGTGGAAGAGCCAATGCCAGCAGCATTAGCAGTTGTCTCGCAGGTGAAGGTACCCTGGATAGCCTTTCCGCTACCTGACTCAGCCTTGAAGCCACTGCAGTCAATTGACTGTTCGCTCTGGATGTTGAAGCCACCTTTGACGTTGGTGAGGTCTGGGAGGGAGGGGCTGTAGTAGATTGTTAGCTTCTATATGGACCGACTCGACCTCGCAACTTACGTAGTGAAGTTTCCTGAGAAATCAATGGCACCTCCCACAGTGGAGAGAACGGGGAAGCTAATGGCGTTGAGAGCAGAGTTGTTGGCAATCTGATTAGCACCACCAACGCTGGTAAGAACGGGCATGGAGATGTTGGCAAGGTAGCCGTTAGCGACAAATGCCAAACTTCCCTGACCAGTGGCGAAGCTTCCAACAGAGGTCAAGTTGGGTGCAGCAAGGCTGGTAATGTAGTTACCATAGAATCCGAGAGATCCATTGACAACGGCCAAAGATGGGATGCTGATGGTGGAAACATTGCGGAAGGTCATGTTCGCGGCCCAGATCAAGTTGGGGAACGAGACCTGGAGATTTTGGCCATTGGCATTGATGGTAGCAGAGGATGTGATGTTTCCAACTTGAGTGCTGAAGGTCTCGAGGTTGGGGTTGTTGTCAATCTGCATGGTTGCGACAGTGTCCAAGTTGATGCCATCAAGAGTGCTCAAGAAAGTGTTGCTAACTTGAAGACTGGTAGCCTTGGAGATGGTCGATGGGAAGGTAAACTGGGACAGGGCAGGCAGGGAGACAAATTCAATGGTCTTGACAGCGGTCAAGTCGGTAAACGACAAGGTGGAGAGAAGGGTGTTGTTCTGGACGCTCAAAGCACCAGAGATAGATGCAATGGAGGCAGAGCTGAAGGTGGTGAGGAGAGGTGCGTTCTCGCAGATCAAGTCACCGGTGATTGTGGAAGGACCATCAAGCTGGATTGTGCCGGAAGCGGAGGGGCCAATGACAACAGTGCCCGAGATGGACGAGCACGAAGCATATTGGGTGGCATCGGCTTGGGAATTGATGGTGGCGGTGGCCTGGGAGCAGATGGAGGAGGTCTGGGCTGCAAGAGAAGGTGACAGTCAGCACAAGTGTTCCTCAACTATCAATTCATCGCGTCGATAGCTTCCTCCTGGCCTTCCACATTCAATTGATATCGTGCGAGGGCTCAGGAGCTTCCAGAGTGTGCCGAGGGAGAAGTTGATGACTTACCAGCTGCGACGCTGAGGACCGCGACGGCCGGGAGAAGGAACTTGGCGAACATGGTGATGAGTATTATGCTGTTACGGTGACTTCTTGAATGTCAGCTCAGTTCAATTGGATGATTCGATGCGCAGAGCGTCGACGATGACAATGTTGGGCAAGGAAAGTGGTGGTTGAGTGTTGGTTTGATAAGTCGATCTGCTGGGAGAACGAGCCGCGTGGCTGTCTTTCAATTTGCGTGGAGCTTTTTCGCAGGAGCGTTTCTTTGAGCAGAAATCGCAGCACAGCTGAACGAAGGGCGGAAGGAGGCAGGGCAACAGTGGGTTGAGGTGAAAGTGGTTGGGTTTGGGTTTGGGTTTGGCAGGTGCGAAGAAGGGGAGACGATGTAGGGATGGTAAAACACGTAACGTACCCTTTTTTCCTTGTGTTTGTTGGCGAAGAAACGGGAGACTGGCAGCTTTCTTTTCCTGTCCGTTTGCTTGAATTATCGGAATCGAAGAACCTTAACGACAGTGGTGAAGTAGAAGAAAGGAACACTCGCAGCAAAGAAGTTTCACGAGGAAAGTGGCTTTGGGAGTCCAGTAATAAAAGAGGGAGAAGCAGCGGGAGACCAGCGAGGTAAAAGGGTTGGCCGGCGTAGCGTGAGTGGTGAGTGGTGAGTGGCCAGGGCGGGTATCTCTCTAGCGGAGTCCGCTAAGCCAAAGCAAGGAACTGGAGATTTGATGCGAAGCTGCGAGGCAACGAAGCAGCATGGGAAACTGAGATCAACAATCAATTTATGGAGACGCCGGAGATTCAGATAACCCCTTTTTGCTACGATATTCTCCAAATTTACAGATTTAATTGTATGCTTTCATACGTTTCACAATCAGAGAAAGCTTCATTTTGATATCTTCAGTGCTCTCCTCGACCCCGTCCCGTCCGTCTAACACCAACTCGCAAGCACCCGCCGATGGTGGACCGGAGAGAGGTCAAAATGGATCAAGATGCAAGCTTATGCACCAATCCCGACCAGGTCTTGCTGCTTCCATAATGAAACTAGGACTAACTGCGGGTAAAAAGCTATCTAAAATTCCATTTTTCTGATTTGCCAGCTTCTTGGGGACTGGCAAATCTCTTGGCTGCGGTGATATCGAAAAGAAGCGACCTTGGAAGTCAGACAAGCCAAACCCTCTCTTGGAACACCTTCACGAACTCTTTCCAGTCTTGAGTCTCAACACCCGACCATACACAGGTGGCTGGGATCTACTTCATGGGGAATGGACGTACTTCCGGATAATGCTGGATTAGGTGCTGCGCTGGTCGCATGCATACGAATTGTGCTCACGTATGATTTGATATCGCTCTGCGAGCACGCGCAATCTCTCCCTCGAATCCCATGGTCCAAGTTCTCGCCGTAGGACGCATACAGTCAAGCGCAAGCGGTCAACGAAAGCCACCAAAGCCTGGAAGGGGTGTGGATGCCGCTGGAAGCCCCGATCCCTGAGCTATTCAATCGCATCCGTCGTTCCAGCGCCGTTCATTGGTTGTGTATTTCCACTTCTAATATTTTTTCCTCGATCGACTTTTGAACCCGAGTCTTGAGAACCAGATGCTTCAAGCTGCCAACTTTCCTGTGGAAGATTCGGCACACGACTCTCATCAATCATAGCCGGAGAGATCACCAATTGCCACCGCGGGACCGAGAACTACGGACTTTCGTATCGTGGATCTGTAAATAGATGCACCAAGCGTATCAAGTGCCGGGGCAGCACTCGTACTCCATGCTTTTGCCTCCTCACTATCGATATTGTCGAATTTGGCTATTCGAGTCTTGTCCATAACCAAAAATTCTCCAAAATGTTCAAACCCGTTTGACCGTCACATGTTCTCAAAACAGTCATCGAGATCGTTCTTACTTCAGATTCTGCATGGCATTACCTCGGCAAGGTAAAAATACCCCAAATATTGCCCTTCTTGTCTCAATATCACGTCTCAAGGTGGTGACCTCACACAAGTGCCGTGTTACCTCAAAATCGTGGTCCGATGTCGAGTAACCTCTTACTCCGAGAACACTGCAAAAAGCTTCTGCAGCCGCAAAGACGTTGTCAATGAGTCGACATAACGATGTTTCTGCTCGCTCCACATTTTGAGATAATATTTATAGCCCTTGTCTCTCGCTTCGCGATAATCGACATTGCTCAATTTGCCACCCTTGACCATGCCAATTTTCCCAAGATGATAAGGACAGGGGCACGACTTCAGATAAAGACATGGTATCGTCAGTCTTTCTGATCTTGGATGATCCCTCTCTATCTTTGGCGTGTCCAAAGAATTGGGGACGAAGCTTCTTGTGAGGCATGGGAGTGCCTCAATGCAGTTGTCTCCAGAGAACCTCAAGTCCATACTCCAAAGTGTCTCAGTCTCGATTCTGTCACTGTCACGTGGGCTTAAACCGTCAACGTCACCTCTCGCTTGACGCTTGTTTCTTGAAGATTGTGTCAGGCTTCAGTTTTCCTGTCATTGTTTACACACCAATCCTTGGCTCGTTCCAGGGCTGCTACACTCTCCGGCCGGGTTGCAACAACATCCTCAATGGCCTGGAAGAATGCGTCTCTTTCCTCTTGTCCAACGCCCCCCGAGGCAACCAAGGTTCGAAGAAACACCCAGACAGACTCATGCGTCCACTTGAAAGATACCGCAAGATGAAGAACTTCTTTGCAAACAGAGGAACTTGCACCAGCGAAACCAAGTGGCCCTTGATGTGTCAAAAGACAGAACAGAAGGAAAGAAAAGCCAGAAGTATCAGCCGGATGTCTGAGACACCAGTCCCTCGTTCCTGAGAACAACTTCAAAATCTCAGCATCCAGTGACTCTCCAGAGCATGTGTGCTGGTCAGTGGTGCCTCCATTCGCAAGAAACGTTTGAACCAGCCACCGCATGTGAGACCACCCGTAATAGTTCCGAGGATGTCTCTCCGCTGCGATCAGAATCACAGTTGCAAAATCGTGCTGTATATCACGTTCCATACCCAGTGACTTCCAAACTTCGAGGATCCAACGACGATGACTCCAAAGTGTGGGTGACTTGGTGTGTCGATGAAGCCGTGAAGTGAGGTAGCCGTCCACGAACTGAAGTTCTTTCCTCAAGGCAACTTCAATCTCGGTCTGGGGATCATTTTGATACTTCTGAATGAGCCGCTTCCGAGTGTTGGCTGCAGTAAGATGCTCCGGATCCATCAAGAGCATGACAGCAGTAGCATCACTTAGTTCCGTAATTTTGTCTTCTGGACAAGCTCCGAAATACTTGAAGAAAATTTGGCGAGCTACCACGAAAGCTTGCACTAACTTGGCTTTGGGAACAGCAATACTATTTCCGTCAACCAAGACGTTGCATCCAGGCGGTAAAGGGTGGCTCTTTCCTAGGAACTCGATTTCCAGCAACTCATCTGTATGTGTGCAGAGCGCCTTCCTAATGTCGGCGTAGACCGCTTGCAAAATATTGGCGTGGTCAAGACTTGCCGCCTCTGGGTCGAGAGCTCTCGACATTTTGAGTTGTGACAAAATTCATGGATCAAAAGAAGGTTGCCTTTCGAGGCAAGAGTCGCGGTGAAAAGCCATCCGCGTCGTAGCCTTGTGTGCACGGACCTCAAGCCAGATTTACGAACGAGGAGGCTCTCGACTTTAAGCCCACACATCATACGGCCAACAAACACCGCCAGTTCTCGACGTCTACATTCTGAGCGAGGAATTTTATCCTCTGGCAGATCATATTCTAGAGTCAAGGCTGCCCAGGACTTCGCCCAAATGCCTTCCATCCTCCTCCTTTGCTTCGTCCTCCAGCTCGTCATCCACCTCATAAATACCGCTGGAGTTGCTACAGTCAATGCTCTGGTATGTTCAAGCATTCATATCTTCTTACTACGGCTGACAAAAGTAGCTATGGAACCTCTACAACTATCTGCCAACACCGACTGCAAAGGCTGCAGCGAAGGAACGAGAGCAGAAGCGGGAATTTCTCAAAGTGCAGCGAGAAATCAATAGCATCAGTGCCCAGGACGACTTTGCCAGATGGGCAAAATTGGACAGACAGAGAAACAAGTTGATCGCTGAGCTGGAGAAGTCAAGTACGGCCCACTTCTCTTTTCCCACTATTCTTACTAGGTAAGACGATATAAGGCTATGGGCTAATAGCGCAAACACAGAAAAATCTCTAGAGTCTACCAAATCTACCTTCGACAGCTCGGTAACTACACTAAGATGGCTGGGCACGAATGGTATGCGGATGTTCCTACAATTCTGGTACTCGAAGCAGGCTATGTTCTGGATCCCGAAGGGCTGGATGCCGTACTACGCTGAGTGGCTGCTCTCCTTCCCACGGGCGCCGTTGGGAAGCGTCAGTATCCAGGCGTGGTCACTAGCATGTGCGGCAGTCATTCTACTTGTCAGCGACGCTATTGTATCTCTCGTCGTATTGGCAGTCGGGTCAGGCGTCCAGCCAATACAAACGGAGAAGTCGAAGGCTCCAGCACAGAAGGGCAAGGAGCCAATGAAGGTCTCGAGCGGAAACGAAAAGACAACGGCGGCATCAGAGTCTAAGAAGGAATTGTAAATCCTGGGTTTTGGAGTGGCGGGTACATAAAACGATGGACATAACGGTGGGATGTCTCTCATCAAAAAGACGCAAAGGTCCTCATAGCTTCGAAAAGCTCAACCCTGCAACACGAGTGAGATGACTCTTGGCAGAGTACTTGGGCTTGCTCTAGGCATTATTTTTGACTCTGAGTGACCATGGGAGAGGATCGCCAAAGCTTCGAAATTGCCAAACAGAAGCAGGCTGTTGGACCTCGAGGCGAGGATGTATATACAAATGGTACTACAAAATAAGTAGTGGTATTAATCAATTCAGACAAAGAGACATTGGCCTTGTAAAAACCATGTTCTGAACCGCGCTTGGGCAGAGTGAATTCATTTTCAAAGGTTTGAATGTTGAAGGCAGAAGTTCAAACTGAGAAAATCTATTTTGAAGCTCCATTACAGCCTAGCCCGATATAGCCTGGCGCTGCAAGGCGGAACTTTTGCGCGAGCGACCGTGTCTTGAATCGCAGCCTTCCCTGGAGCATTCCCGAATATTTCCAAAATTCAATAACCGCCATGGCGATTACTTGGGGGACGTAAGTATTACCATCCATTGTCAAAACCATCTTTAACACTCTCCAGAGTCAAGTCTCTTTTGCTCTTCTTCGGGCCCATTCTTTTGCCCAAAGCAATTGCATACTATCGCTCAGTCCGTGCAGCGCCCTCGATCCACGGCATCGCAATTCGACCACTCCCCGCATCTGTGTCTCGTTCCCTCGCAATCCTCTTCGCCGCAGCTCTTGCCTTCCTCCTACAAACTTTGCCCTTCTGGGCACCTGAAAATATCTTCACGCTCACTAACTCTCGCCTCCAAATCCCCACCGATGTCCTATTCACCCGCCTTCAAGCCCTTCGTCCAACGGGCCTGACACCTACCGACGATATACTACGCACAAAAATATACTCCCTCGAGTCTAGGCTTCTATTTTTGCAACATGGACCAGACGTCATAACAGGCTGCTCCTTCTGCTCCGCCGAAGACCCAAACTCCTACCTCTACTACGCTCTACTTGGCATCATCGCACCCCACCTCTTCAACCTCATCGTACTAGCCGTCGTCACCATCGGCAAAGAAGGCGGGCGCTGGCGCACCACAGCCACCATCGCCTCCGTCGCAGTCGCCCTCCTCGAAATTTACCTCGTCAGCTCCTATAACTACCAAGGCAATTCCCGCGCCCTGAAACTCGAGAACGTGGATTTCTTCTTCTGGAACATGCGGGTGTATCGCTGTCTTGCACTCGCCGCTATGGACGGAATCTTAGGCTGGATGCTCTACCTCTCCTCCACAAATCGAGCGTTTATAACGCCCCCAAGCACGGCAGAAAGAATCGAGTTCTCGACCAAAATCCTGGATACAGCACGGAGCAAGATGGCCGCGGTAAATATACTCAAGAACACGATTCAGCGGGACGAGAATTTGAGGGCTATGAGTGAGGGATATTGGATCCATGAGGGGAGGCTGATGGGCGCGGCGATGGAGGAGAGAGAGGTTGTGGAGAGCGTGAGAAATGCGTTGGAGAATAGGATTAATGTTAGTGCCATTACGGCGGATGCGGAGGCTTATGCGCAGAGTGTGTTGGGGCCGCTGCAGCAGGCTATGCCGAGTATGAACGGCAATGTTTAGGGTAGCTTTATTGGATAGACTAGAAAGAAACTTCTTCAACTCCAGCCCTTTCTTGCTCTTGTTCTGCCACTTATTGTGCTGCTTCGCTTACTGCTTCATACTGGGCATTCCCAGTTGGAATTCAGCCGCCCTTGTGAAGGTTTGTCATATTCTTGTTCTGCCGCTTTAACATGAGTTTTGTGTATTTTGCTATTTTACCGGTCTGAATTTCTGCCAGTCTTTTAAAGGGAATCTACTAAAAGCGGTGAGCCCCACTGTGTTAGTTCACATTCACCAAGGCAAGGTTTATAAAATAGGTTTTATTTTATTTTTATTTTTATTTTTATTTTTGGAATATTCGTTTGATTGTACTGCGATCTCTATAGGCCTCCTCGTACAATGCGAGCGTGGATGTTAAAGACATCTTTCCAACCCCAAAGATCCCATCCTCTTTAATCCCCTCGTAACAACCACAAGACTCGCATTCAATTCTTAGAGCTCGGTTCAGTATAATAAAGCTTCACAACAAGCGTAACCCTCTCCCCATATGTTCTCTGAATATTCAGCACCCACTCCATAGCCGGGTGCCACTCACTTCCCGCTCCCGCATCCGCAACTTTGAAGGCCCTCCTGTCCTTCTTACTCTCAACTTGTTCACGCGGATAATGTAAAAGCGTCTGATCCCTCGCATCTGCAAACCAACGCTCGTGCTCAGGTATGCGGGAGGATTGAGATTACCATGCCCTTGGTAAACCTTGTCTTTGAATGTTTTGTAGTCTATCCCATCGTCCAGTGTTACGATGGTGGTGCCGATACAGTGAGTTTCCAGCTCTTGGTGCGCCAGTGCTTACTGATGATCTGGTATTTGATCATAACCGGAACCTGTGTTTCGGTAGGCTTGTTCTCGAGAGCGCGGCGCTGGCAGGCATGCCATTCGCTCATTCTGCAGGCGATGTTGTGGACATAATTGATGTCCTTATAGGAGAGTTCTTCGTGGTCCATTTTGTGAGATGGTTTCTGAAATCGTTTGACATGTTAAGTTCAAAGTGTAGTGTGTTTGGAAGAGACATGTTTTAGAATGTGCTGAAAAGGGTTGCGTATTTATAGTGGTATTTTTTGGTGTGAGTTATGAATGCCTGCCCTGCTCAACTTTGACTTCTTAAATGATTTAATCATGGTCTCGTGTCATTATAGCTTTCTTGACCTCACTCAGTCTTTTGTAAACTCCGAGGATTCATAGCTTTGAGAATTTCTGAACTTGATTTCCAAGCCGAGGGCTACTAATGAATAATTGCTGGCAAAATTAGCAAGGATCTCTGGCACGTTATTGGGATGAGCAAGGTTCTCTTGTTTATAATAGGAATTAGCGGGGCTCTCCTGCTTATAATGATAGGTAGAGAATGGTCAAATGCTCCAGATGGAACAACGATTTCACAATTTAGATCATGATGAGTTAGAATCTTTGGTGATTTGATTTTGTTTAAACACTGATTATGCCTATGGAAAGCAACGTCTAGATTCTTTTGTTTAGCTCACACCACCCAGCCCAAATGACTATTTTTCCTCAAGTATATCCAACTGTGACGGCTCAGGGTGGTCCGAATCAATGCTCGCAAACACGGATACTCATGCTTTGTACTCCTTCAATATCCCTATCACTGTCTTCAAGTTGGCCTCCGTAACCTCGATGATTTCCAATATTCGATTTAGATTAGTCATTCCACCCTGCGTAAGAAGCCCAGAAGCTCATGGTTTAAAGCATAAATCACATGTCGGGGAACAGAGATGGTGATATAGTCTTCCGGCTGACTGAACCGTGGCCTACCGAGATTGCCGTATTGGGCTCCAAAATGGTCGGCAAAAGTAGTGGCCATTGCCTCTTTGAAGCCGTCGTAGTTGATGTTTTGATCAAGCCATGTGAATGCAAAATAAGGCAGCTGGTGAGAGATCCTTTCTCCCTCTACATCTCGAGACCGGGTTGTGAATTCGTAATCGATGGTGACCGGGATTTCTTGCCTTGAGTCAGGAGCTAAGGACGGCAGGTCTGGGTGGGTTCTGCTTCTAGACGGCCTCTTTTGGTGTCATTATTTTCGTTCTCTGTTCCGGTATTTGCAAGACTTCTGTCGTCGTCGCCTTGCTTTTTGTTCCGTATTTCATCTTCAAGAGGTGGTTGCACTACCGTTGCATCCTGACCACCTTGTTGGTGTTGAATATCACCACGAGTCATGCCGCCGTCCTCTCCACCGGGTCGAGATGCGGCGGCCTCCGCTTGAGCTCCTTCCTCAAGGACAAGTGTTTGCTCAAAATTCTCGGGGAAAGCATCATGTATAGCATCGGCCACAGCTTCCTTCATGCTGTTTGAAACCCTTCCATGAGCTCGTCAATTTTTTCAGAAGACAGAAACTCTTCAAGAGATTGTTGGTCCATTATGAGAGATAATTTCGTTTGAGACGTTGCTTGGTAAAAATAGAGATTTGGGGTAAGGGAATGGTCAATATTTAGTGTGAGAAGCTTTGCATTTATGCTGGGCTAGAATCCAAGGGCAATGTGCTGTCTCGGTAGCAGTGAATGCTCATGAATGGTTCAGTCCTGCCATCTAGCAAGTAACTGCTCTCTTCATACAGACACGCATAATAGCATTGTTTCGTTTTGCGATTCATTGACGGCATTGCTCTCAGATTTGCCAACAGCCAACTCTTCAGATATCGCCCTGCCTCTATACGGCTGTTCAGCGTGATTGCTGCTACTAGAATCATCTACACATTCAGACAATGTTTCATAAGCATGATTCTTATCATTGGAGACTTGATTTCTGAAGCATTGAGAAGATATCCCTTCTATTAGACAGAAATACCGTGTGAAGCAAAGAATATAAATCCCCTCCAAATCTTTTTAATCTCTTCTTCCTTTCCGTCCTTCAAACAATCAAAAACTTCTCTATACAACTAGAAGGCTAGATACACAGGGCAACTCAAACCAGGCAAAGTTAAATACTCAATCCATTAGCAGTAGCTCGTTCGCCGATGCCATTTACATTGCAATGTCACAACTTAACCTCTATCATCGGTATGGCTTCAATCTGTTTGCCAGTCCTGGCGTTCGCTACGACATTTGGCTGCCACATCCACACACGGTCATGGATCTCGGTAATATAGGGCAGCGTAGGTACAATCAGGCAGGTATTTACCCAGCCGGTGGTCCGGCTTACCTCTTCAACGTGGGTGGTGTCAGTGGAAATGGACCTTCAGCCGGATTTCCACGAGGGTGGGGCCTAAATTTTGGACGAAGGTGGTGAAAATGGATGGCTGGAGGATATTTACGCTTAGGTGAGGGGGTAAACAAGGTAAATGGTAGTCTCGAAGAGAGAGGAGGGTAGCAGTTGGTGGGTTTGTGCTGAACTTGAAACTAGAGTTGGTGCTCGCGTAAGTCAACCGGTAAGAAAGGCGTGGGTTGAGGCTGAGGTTGTTGCTGAATAGAACGGATATTTAGAACTGCGGGATGTTCAGGCCAACTACTCATGTTTGGCAACGTCCTGGATTCATACGACAGAGGCCTTGTGATTTCGAATGAACCATTTCATTCGTGAAATGCAACGATAATTTGCTCGAATGAAACCTCGAATTAAGTATCTCGCTTAACGCTAAGCGAGAGAAGTCGTCTGCCACTACTCACGCTTCGGAGCATCTACATGAACCCTCACAATCGCGGGTACCTGCCCTCTCTCCTCCTTCAATATGCCCAACAAAATCACAATTATCGACTCCTCAGTGATTATTGTTTCCAACATCCACGATGGGTCCTGCGTCTGCACTAATTCCCCAGCGACTTCTCTTTGTGTTGGATACTCTGCATGTCTCGGAACTTGAATGACCATATGGTCTTTCGGATCACTGAGCCAATGTCTTCCAGCCTAGTCGTCTCTGTCTCGAGTAAGCTCGCGCCAAGCTCCATGCATGGCTCTTTTGAAACCTTCGAAGTCCCCATTCTGGTCGACCATGATCATGGCCGATCCCGCCAACATGTGAGATATGCGCAGCGGAAGTGGTGGCGTAGGATGTGGATATCTAATTATGATCTCGACATTCACAAAAACCAGTAGCTCCATTTCTGTAGATAAGAGCTCAAAATCATGCTCTTCCATAGCAGGTGTTGGCACTTCTGGCAGATTTGACTCCTCGTGTCCCCTAATTGCCCTCTCAATTTCCCAGGAAGATAGAGCTCTAGCTAACTCAGAAGTGCGTCCGATGGCAATTTCAGTTCTTATGAACTCGTGGTCGGCGATGGATATGTCTCTTGCGAGGTCTCGCAACCGATCAGCTGGTGTTTCTTCATCTAGGATGAAAGGCATATTCGTTGTCGAGTATGGGAAAAGAACGAAAGTAGGTATGGAGAGGAAAGAGTCCGGATATTCGCCGATATCCTTAAATAAATAGAGGAATTTGAACTAGATGCGAAACCGGACAGTGAATTTTGAATGATTCAGTCATTTCTTGCACTGATGGCAACTTTCTCGGACCCTCAACATGCACCCATCTTCAACTTGCCGAGCCAGTTTCCAGCCTTACCTTGCCATTTCTCAACACACTCATTCCACCCTGTAGAGGCACATCTTTCGGCACATTCAGGACCTCGTCCCTCGTCACTCTCTCCGGTAAATATCTGATCTTCGTCGGGCTCGTCAACAAGAGTTTGAAAACAGGGCCCATCCCATCATCTCTTGCAACCAATTCTGTGAGCCCATGCAGCACCTTTCTTGTGTCTGCAAGACGCGTCTCATCCTCATACAAAGAAATCCCATCGATGATGCAGAACACGATGCTACTTGGATCAAGCTGTGCGACCAGTTTCGTGAACAGTCGCTGGACGCTATCTAGTGTGTTGGACGAGACATCAGCCAAGTCTGGTCCTGTGATCTCGAAATCGGGGTAGAGTGTGAGGAGCTGCGCGAGGAGGCTATTCATCATCCCCAGAGGCGTGGCATTGTCATCGGTGGCGAAATGTAGATGCCGTCCGCAGAAGAAATAGAGCACGAGAAACTTGTCTTCTGATTGCAGGGAGGAGATTAGACGCGCGCACATGATCGATATGGGTGAACGTCCTCGCGTGGTGGGACAGAAGCCATTGATGATGAGGGTGGAGGAGGTGGTGCTGACTAGCCACGAACGCAGGAGTGGATTCTTCATAGACCATACTGCGCGGTCCTGCTCAGAGCGAGTAAGGGCGTTGATGCCGCGGAGGCTGTTATGTAGGTCGGTCTGTGGAACTTCTTTTTCGATGTTGAGGACGGAGAGAACTTGGGGAATTTGAATTGTGTCTATGCGATGTTGAGATTTAATTTCCAGAGGCATGACAGTCCGACCTTTTTGTGGCTCTGGATTCCCTTCATAGGGAGGTGGGTCTTTTGCTACTGACGGTCAGTTCTGATAGCTCATCTTTGAAGAGATTTTGGGGCTTCCCTACTTTGGAAACAAAGTGGAAGTGCAACATATACACTTTCCAACAATATTTTGCAATCGTTCAGAGCTTCTACAGTCCTTTGATTTAGCTCCAATTGGTCCTCGTATTGTCTCTTCAGAGCCTTGAATTCGTCACCAAGCACCTTTTGGGTGGTTTCGTGCTGCTTTGTATCGCTAACTCGAAGGCTCTCCAGGGTTTGAGTTGTTTTCCCAATTTCCGCATTCAGTTGAGCCTTTGTCTCATCAATTGTGTTTTTGATTATCACATGATTGCTGGCTGATGCAACAGCGAGAGAAGTCACCGTTTTGCCTGTGCTGACGACTTCGCGCTGCAGGCAGGTCATTGATATGTTCTTAAATCGAGTAGAGACTCTTTCCATCTCCCCAATCTTCCCCAACAGCTCATTCTGATATGTACCTTGCTTCAAAAGGGCTGCAAAAGCTTTACCTAAACGCTTTATCAGAGATACTGGGTCTGGAGAGGAGGAATGATAACAAACCAACAGCTCTCTGTTTGAACCATTTCAAGATGTGGCCAAGTACGTCAAGGATCACAGTAAAGAACTTGACACCGCACTTCCGTAAGGCATCTGATTTGGAGAAGATACCCACAGATTCCTTGGTGCTTTCGAGGTGATACGGGATCTGCGCTAGCGCACTGAATGCTTCGCTCCTCACATCGCCAATTCGTTTCGCTGCCTATAATTTGTTAGCCGCCGTCAATGGGAAGTTCAGAAACGAGTCTTGTATAATCACTGTAAGTATAGTGAAGGTTGAGCCGAACGCTTGGAACGCATTTACCTTTAATATCAGGCTAATGCCACCATAAATGAGGCAACAATAATCATTTGATGATGGCATGAGATCCAGCCAGGTTTCTATCCCCTCATGAATTTCACTGAGTTTCCAGAAACTTTTGCGAATTGCTGCCCACACAGTCTTCTGGTCATCGTTTTTGTATTCTTTCAAGGCCGAATCAATCTGCTCAATAACGTCCCCAATGGAATGCGGTTGATCAATATTGACTCCAGTTTTGTATTTCTTGGGGACTTCTGACTCGTAAGATTTCAGTGCTTCAGTAAAAAATTTGGCTTCCTGTTCAGCTTCGAGAGTCAAGGATTCGCTATTGCTGTTAGTAAGTTGAAAGAGAATATTGGTGGGTACCCTGTACTTACAGTTGAGGCTCAACAACGTAGACGGACTTTGCGGCGTCAAAGTAAACGCCGCTATTTATCGCATCCAGCGCAGGATGTGCACTTCCATCAAGAGTTTGAAGGTATGATATGACATTTCGTGCCGGCCGTGTCTGGCCTGTGATTTGGACGTCCTGGTTTTCAGCCGCCTCAGCCATTGCAGTGCTGGAAATTATACAGATATCTGAATCTGGGTCCGTGGAAGCTCTCTTTGTAAGCTTATGCTCAGATCACAGCCACAAAATGTCGCTTTGGCTCTCAGCCCGACGGATTGAGGATAAGCCAATTGGGGCAATCCTGCCGCCTGGGAGCTGTCAAGTAGCAGCCCCTTTCGGAAGCGAGCTAGTCCGCTATCGGTGGTAGCCAACGAAAATTCTCGAGAAGGGTGGGTGTGTATTCGAGTTTCATGCAGTGGAACCTGTACATGAGCTTTTGGTGTGCGCCAACGAGCAAGAGGGGCACACCAGCTATTGAAGGCTTGCCGCACTGCAGTTTAGCGACCTCAAATGCCAATAAGACCCCTCCGTGAGTATTCAGCTACCAGGGTTGCACACTACTGATTCTCTAATCGTTACCCTCACTTGGGGGCCAAACGACCCTCTCTGCCTATCATATCAATTCGCACACACATTTACCCTGCCCAGGTGAGACGCGGACATACTGCAAGCTCCGCTGCCCGATCCCACGCGCGGCTGAGCATTAAAATATACCTTGGTGCACTCAAACGCAACATCGGAAGCCTCATATTAGTTTACCTGTACAACTTCTTGCTCCGCGAGTCGTCCACTTTACCAGCTCTGAATTTACTTGTTTTGTTGCAATTGATTTCTCTGCGAATAAACCATCCAACTCTTTGATTTCTTGATCGTCGTTATGACGGAAGTTTTGCCTGTGAATCAATCCAAGGATATCCTACCACCAAGCAAGATGACCAGCATTCCTGATACCGTCAGTGACGACAGCCACCCGTCCTCGGATGGGTTTGACCGTACCATCGATGTCAGTGCAGGGAGTAAGTTAGCTACTCAAGACTCCGGTTTGACGGACATTTCAAACCCTCCTGAGGATAGCGGGCAGAAGCCGGTGACTGCACCAGGAAAGACAGTCACAGAGGAGCTGAAAAAACCTGGTGAAGAGGATTTTGTCACGTTAGAAACCCAAAATTTGAGAGTCCGTCGAACATATGTGTCAGACGAGACATTGAGAATTTATCGTATTAGCTATTACATTGACGATGTAAGAATCTAGGTGTTCTTGTTTATGATTACTCTGACTTCGGACAGGATCCAGAGTTCTTGGTCATTACGAGACCTGTTCCGGATTACGAAAGATTGTTCCTGAAGCGACACACGGAAGAACTGCGAAAGAAACATCTTGAGCAGCCATACAATTGTCCACCTGACAAAAGTCTCGGGCCACCAACACGACATCCCCTCTCGCAAGCCCCAGTTTGGGTAGGCCCACCAGGACCACCACCGCCGCCAGGGCCGCGAGGGCCACCACTACCGCCGGCACCAGGATGGCCTTCCAATGCTCCCCGCCCTAGAACTATTACTCGGCGACGTCAGTCATCGGTCTCTTCAGCCGATTCGTGGATCGACTCGGATCTTATACTGGAAATCAACAGAGTACCTTTCAATAAGTGGCTAGAGAGAAGAAAGGGGGATAGCAGACCTGGTGTAAGTGTTCTGGATGTTGCAATGCAGCCTCAACAGGTATCGGAGACAAACCTGTCCATGTCGAGTTCCACTTCAGGTCTCCGGGATGCTCAAGGAGACTTTAATGTGCCAGTACGACTCGCCATCAATTCGGGGTACATTCACTCCCAACTCAGCAAGATTGCAGGCTCTCCCAATTACATCGGTCTTCACAATAATGTGATGGCGCCTCCTTGGAAAACCATAGTAACCTATTATGAGGATATCAAGAAGCGCCTTCATGATCTCGAACAGAAATTGGCACACGGGGAAAGTGAAGATTTCAGCAATGAGAATGAGGACCCTGAGGACCCTCAGCATGCATCAATCGCGACGCAAAACGAGCCGACACAAAGCGATCCAAAAACGCCAGTTAGCGAACAGGATACTAAACCACTGGCATGCGAAGTATGCGACAGCTTCATTCACGAAAAGAAGCTTGAATGTCTTGGAGACGCAGTCAAGCACCTCAAGTGCTTCGTTGACTTTATTGACAATGACTTAAAACACGTTTTTGAGCTTCGTCGTGGCTTAGAAGCTGCAACTATAAAAGAGGTAGCTTTCGGGGATCTCTGGCATCTATTCAGTCCCGGTGATCTGCTGGTAACTTCAGGTCCACGCCAGGAGCGACAAGCGTACAAAGTCTTCTACACGACTGGTGGGCGTCCAATAGGGCAGAGATCAGGTTTCGAGAAATCACCCTTCACTACACCATTTACGATCCACTGTTACCTCATTGACTTTGACAAGAAGTGGCTGGGGCCAGTTCATGAGACCATTAAAATACCACGGTATGATGGTAAGCGTCCCATCACCGCGCTTGCCATGTCATACAGTGTGAGACAAAGTGCCCCTTCAGCGTTTCCCATCAGGTTCCTTGATGAGGAGCCTGAAGTTGCAATGGAGCAACTTATCAAGAGAGGCAGACGCCATCGCGAACTGACTCCGTTCTCCCACAAACGGTACATCGGCCCTTCAGCCGTGCTTGATCCTGAATACGTAAGTAATGCTGGCTTTTCACTTAGTTGAAGTGGTTATCACCCAAGGACATTTCAATATAGATTAGCAATATCTGTACCAGATCTGGAAAGTTTTCCAACACATTTTTACTCTGAAGTTGGCGAATGATCAAGAGTACTGTACACTTGCAATTGGTGTGAAACTCATCGGTTGTAGTAATCGAATTCGAAAAATAATTCGAGTCTACCATACCCATGTGTCTCTGACTTATTATGTTTTCGTCCAAAATCATTCTTTCAGACCTGAAAATTACTGACCATATATATAGTTGAACAGCGAGATAATTATCGACTTGGATCAACAGGGAGACAATACCTCAATTGGACTTTTCAATCAAGTCTTTATGGATGACGGCGAAGTCCATGAAGGCTGCACTCTACATGAACCGTGTTACAACTGCCGCGATATTTTCGATGATAATGTCGTAGACAAGACGCGGGCCGTTCGATATAAGGACGATCAGAATCTCCTCAGCAAGCGAGATGCCAGCGATGAGCATCTCTCCGACGAACACTTCCTCTTGTTTCCTGCTGCGGTTGATGCTTTCGTCCTTCGAGAACGTGACACCTTCGGTGTCTACGTCGACTTGGTGCTGGACTTAGATGGAGACCACGGCGAAAACTTGAAGGCACTGAAAAAGCAGAGTGGTTTCGAAGACTTGGTACTACCTGAAGGCCATGGCGACCTTGTGGAAGCCTTAGTTAGAACACACAGAAGTACCAGGAAGGGCCGTGATGAAGAAGCAAAAGTGCATGTTGATTTGATTGATGGAAAAGGAGAAGGTATTCTAAAAAGCCTCAGGTTGAGCTTGATATGGCGTACTCACTTTCACCTAGGTCTAGTTATCCTCCTACACGGAGTGCCTGGGGTCGGCAAGACTTCGACTGCAGAGTGCGTAGCTGCATATACGCGCCGACCACTCTATCCGATAACATGCGCCAACATCGGTCTGGACCCTGAAGAGGTTGAAAAGAATCTCACAGGGCCAAGCGGGCACTTTCGCAGAGCCCAACAATGGAACTGCGTCGTTCTGCTAGATGAAGCGGACGTCTTCCTGGCGAAGAGAGAGACGCGCGATAATGATGCAAAACGCAATGCGCTCGTATCTGTCTTCCTCCGCACTCTGGAATACTACTCTGGAATCTTGATTTTAACAACCAACCGAGTCGGGTCCTTCGACGAAGCCGTAGTCTCTCGCATTCAGCTCTTCCTTTACTATCCACCTTTGGACGAGGAAAAGACCATGAAAGTATGGCGCGTGCATATAAATCGAGTTCGAGCAAGCGGTATGATCAATATCGACTACGAGGACGAAACTAGTATCATCGAATTTGCGGAAGAGCAGTGGGAAGAAGGGAGGCGCTGGAATGGAAGGCAAATTCGGAACTTCTTCCAGACCGCAATTTCACTCGCCACGTACGATGCTACGAAATGGCGCCAGGAATCTATTGAGAATGGAGAGGGTGATAAGGAGAGCAAGCCAATCAAGCCGAGAATAACAACCAGGACGTTGAAGAAAGTGGCAGCGACGAGTGGCAAGTTTATTGATTACATCAATTCGACAGTGTTGGATGGGTCGCATCAGAAACAACAATTGGATGAGGGGAATCGGAATGACAGTTGGGAGGAGACACCCAAGAAAAAGAGATGAGCGAACACATGCAAAACCAGCGTGCTCCAATTCAGGTTTATATACGGGTGAATTAATTTGAGTCACAATGAAGGCCCAGATCCAAGTCTCCTTTAGTCTTGTCTTTACATATGCAAGCATTCCCATCTCAGCGAACCTCGTTCTTATTCGTGCTTCATTTAAATCACTGCTTGACTTTACAAGAGCAGTCAATACTACACTTTTCAAGGAAGTACCCCGGAACAATTTTTAGGTTCAAAAAGTCTGTCGAACACTCTGTACCAAATAAAGAAAGTTTGGAGAGGCAACATTGATGGATTCCATAGCTATTTTGTAAAAGCAACGTCCTGCTACAAAGTGTGAAGAACGCAAATGCCAGGCCACATGCTATCCGTGATTTTCCAGTCACACATCCAGTTATGAGGTATCGTTCCTTGAAGCACTAGTGCTACTTACTGGAGCATCTCCTATCTCGATAAAAATAGGCACCTCACGGTTGTTGCGTGAGAGATAGCCACGAAACCAGTTCTGCAGCTCACTTAATACCGTTCCAATGTTGTTAGAATCGACGACTGCTTTTGGCCCCGTCGGTGATGGATGAGAGGTCTCATTCCACTCCTCTTGCTTAACCGCGAGAAAAGAATGGAGAGAGAAAGTGGTATCTTTTCTGAGGGCATCGAGCCACTCGTCTCTCTTGCTCACGTTCAATGATCCAGGTTAGCGACGTACTTCCCAAGTATCGCTTCTCGAAAAGCGTCGTAGCTCATGCTTGTGTTGACCGTGCGGGGACCTCCTGCCTTTACTGGTAGAGAAAGTGGATTGAATGTCTCGCCTGGGAAGACGGTGCTCATATGACTTTCTGGAAAGTTAAATTCAATGTAGACTTCAAAATCCCCTTCGGAAGTCGCGGGAGCTGTGCCAACGTTTTCGAGAAGAGTTCAAGATATTGAACCCATGGTGTCAGTGTTCCTGGAGTTGGAAGGCCCTTGAGGGACTGTACTAGGCTGTTGTCCATCGATAACAGAAGTTGCTGAAGGGGCTACTTGTTGAGAGTCATCCTGCGCATGTCTACGTGCAACCCAGTGAAGAATAGTATTGGCTAAGAGTTCTACGAGTCCAATTCCATGTCTCCCGAATCTGAAATAAGTATGTTGTCTAATAGTATTGTGTTGTAGTTGTTCTGATTCGGGCTTCGTTTGACAGAAAGAAACGAGGATAAGCTGCATTTATAGAGACATACCAAATCTGGGTGAATATTAGGGGGACATTCTAGTTTGATGAGGTAGGAATAAACTTTTCTCGAAATAGGGAATAATTTAGGTGTTTCTGTTATTTATGCATAAGCATAACAGCCTTCTCCTCAAATATTCACCCTGAGAAGTTGTGGTTGTCTTCTTATTAACCGATAGGTTCCATCCAGAAGAGATTCAATGTCACATGCTGGGGGCATGGGGCCATGCAATTTTCCAAGATTAATGAACACGAGGGATGCAGGAAGAGCACAAAGTTTAATATCAACGTCGATTCGATTAAGTAGCGTAAAGTTCTAGTATCACCTACTCTCCACAAGGGATTTACAGTCCATCCCCATAAATTCTTGCCACTAGCTGCTGATCTAAAGGAGACACGTCCGAACGAGTCCTGGAAAAGATCCACACTTCCCTTATTACACCCGCAAACTCCCCAGAACTCATTCTCAGACTCTGAAAGAAGCGCGTTGATTGTGAGGCCCCGGATGCACTTTGCACAGGATCATTCTCGTACCGAGGCGTATATCCAGGTACGGCAATCTCGATGTGGTGTTGAGCGTCATCTAGCCATGCTGAATACTTGGGGTAGTTTCCAGTGATCAACATCCAGTTTAAGAGTGCTTGCTTTATGAAGGTGCTGAATTTCATGTTTTCGCTGACCGGCATGGAGGCTGGTAACCCTTCAACCATCTTGTAGGACACACATATCTCTTTGGAAGCGGGATCTTGGTCTTGGTCTGGAACTTCGAAGACGACAAAGACCTCGAAATCTGCACCTGAATCTTCATCTCCAGGGGCTGAGCGTTGACCCCGGGGCTCCTCTTCTGACTCCAAGTTGTCGGTTGTGTCGATGCTAGTTGTACTGGAAGATGATGATTGGGGTAGAGCTTCCCATTCAGCTTCCTCGAATTCGTCTCCACTTGCAAAACTTTCTTGCGGATCCGCTCTCAGACCCCGCTTCTATGTAACCCATTCAAGAGTCGTACTGGCCGAGTGTTCTAAGAAGTCCAAGTCCATGTTGTAAAAGTTGCGGATGCGTGTGTTGCTGGATGTAATTGCCTAGAGTGATTGTGGTTTGGATCAAGTGATGACGGGAAAGGAAAATTAAGCCCAAATATAGGTTCGATGAGCTTAATTTATAGAAATATTTCCGAAGCAGAGTGAATGCGGCTCTCTGGAAAGCCTGTATGATTCAGATGGAGGATTGGGTGATTAACAGTTCATTCACTGGAAATTGTGAACACTATGTAGATAATTTTACCACCAAGTTCTCGATTAGAAAGTGCTACCCAAATAACACTGTCATGAAAGAAAAAAGCTCGATAGAAACAACGCTAGCATCCCCCAACCACTTCCGCAGACTTTCTCCAGCCCCATGAGACTCTTCAAATGTCAAGTGAGCTAACCATATATGTCATTTACCATCAATGTGGTTCAAAAGATTGCAATAGGTGATGGAAACAGAGACCTAGGCTCAGCTTCTGCAATTACTCAGTGATAGTTAATCTAGAACAGGATCATTTAGACTAATTCTAAGACTACCGCCTATTAAGTCAAAACCACTAGCAGGAGCAATCTGCCAAGAGGTCCTTGGTAGCACTGGTGGTACTGTAGGCTTTGTGGCATTTCCAATGCCACTTGATGAACAGGTGGTTGGCATTCAACCAGAAACTTGTGCTTGAAGTTTCGTGCTGAGGTGCTTTCCCCTGTCTTTAGTGGGAGCTGTTGACTTGGTGCTGGGAAGAAGAAGGGCTAGAGCAATTTGAGGTGATCAACCGAGCAAATTCCCCGTGGTTGAGTGAGGTAGGTTGTGCAGGCTCGGCCGGCTGTGGATTGGTTTGGAAGTCGCGAGCCGCATCTCGTTGAGCTCTTCATCCTTCGCAGAAAGTGAGGGGCCGTCCTGGCCATGAGCTCGGTAAATTCGAGCATCGCTGCGGGATCCATTGTGGCAGATTGATTGGTCGAGAGGAAAGGTTGATAGAAGAGATGATGCTGGACAAGAAAGAACTGATGAGGATCGGGCTTGAGCTGAACTGAGGTGAGAATTAAATAACAGCTGGTAGAATGTATCCCGGTATTGACAATGTCTGTGTGAGTCAACCAGACTTATCTTCAAACGATTCAACCTAGAGCGAAAGACGCAGGAAGTGTTCACGATGAGCAAGCTCGAAAAGACAAACGAACTGTAAAGGTTGTGAGCAAGTCCCCAAACAAATGTGACGAATGGCGGAGACACTAATTTAAGAAGTAACAATCAGTGAGACTTCTCACGTGTTCCGAAGTAAAGCTTGTTCTGTATCCTCGCAGAGCTCCTCAATGTCAATGAAACCTCGAAATTACTTTCGGGACGAGTGCCCTTCAATATAGAATGTGTAACATTGTAAGAAAATCTGATGTAGGTATGGTATGACTATGCTTGGCGTCCAGCCCATGACAAAGCACCCAGAACGCCTGCCGCAATGTTTATGAAGTTGTAGTACAAGAGTCAGATCTATAAATCATCATCCCTCATCCCTCATACTGAATTATCCTCTCGAACTCGACCCATCACCACCCCTCGTATCCGGTCTCGGCGCCGCCGAACTACTCACACTTCCACTTCTGCTCCCAGAATGCGATCCCTCCTCCGCACTCCGTTCCAAGAAGCCTGTCCACAGATCGGCCAAGGACTCTTTGGTAGCAGTAGCTGAAGCCGGAGACTCAGTGAAGAACTCGGACGATAGGGAGGGTGTACTAGGAGTACGATGGAATGGAGACGTGGGTAAGCGAAGAGTGCTGCTCGACGCACCTGGTCTTGCAAGACCTGCTTGCTCTTTCTGCTCGTCTGTCCAGTTCAGAAGTGCTGCGATTAGTTGCAGAATTTGGAACTTTTTGGGGTCGGAGCGATCGAGAGCGAGGAAGTGCAAGAAGTGGTTTGTTACGATTTGCCTGCAAAAGTTAGCTGGTGATATGCGGACTGTGGAAAATGTCTTACCTGTCAACATTGTCCTCTGGCTTCGCTTTCTTGAGGAATCGGAGGGCTTTCGTGAGGTGGTCGTTGAGCACAATTGCTTCGTGGCGTAACTTCCCAATCAAGAGATTCTTCTCTTTTACTTCTTTCTCGAACGGTGCCAATCGCTCAAGTTCCGTTCTTACAGATTCCTTCGCAGCCTCGGCCTCGACAGCACGAGCATCTGACTCTTGGACAATTTTCTTAAGAGCTTGGATCTGCTCTTCGTAGGATTCGACCATGTCCCGCAATTCCCGTTTACGAGCTTCTTGCACCTCTTGCAGGGCCCTTTGTAAACCTGCCAATGCTTGTGACTGGCTGTCTCTTTCTGACACAGCCGCTTCGTATGCTTCCTTTTGGGCCTCAAATTGCTCCTCGAGATCCTTTATCCTTTCCGCTGCGCTTTCTCGCATTGATCGTTCCTCCATTGCAACGACCTCCCAGTCACCCATAGCTTCCTTTGCAGCATCGGCCTCATCCTTCAATTGCCTTATCTGCTGGATCAAATCTTCGCGTTCATGCAGCCAGTTCTGTTGGGACAGAGTTTGCCGATTCCGGAGACTGGAGAGCTCTCTCGAAGATACGTGAGATTCTTCCTCCAACCGCTTAACGTCTGCTTCGAGACTCCCAATCCGCTTCTGCAAAGTTTCATTCCGCGACTCCAGCTCATCAATTTGATCCTTAGCTTCGGAGAGCTCTTGCTTGTCGGCCTTTAATCGCTCGCCCAAGCTCGATTTGATCGTATTGACCCGGCCAAGTAGGTTCTGATACTGCGTCTCCGCATGCTCCTTTGCGGCCTCGGTCTCTTCTAGTTCGGTTTGGAGAGTGGACAACTTCTCAGTATGCTCATCCTTGATCGTAGATACCTCCTCTGTATGCTTTGCCTGTACACTCGATAGCTCTTCGGCATGCTGGCCTTTGATTGTGGACACTTCTTCCTTGTGCTTGCCCTGTATATCCTCTAATGCCTTTCGTAGCTGTTCGACTTCCACCCGCAGAGCTTCTCGCTCCTTGGACATCGCTTCGAGTCGCACGCTGGTATCGCTTGCCTCGGGTTTCTCATTGTTGGGATCTTCTGTTTGGTTCAGCTTCGTTGATAATGGTTCCACGGCATGCCCATTACTTTTGGCGTCGTAATTGTGGCCATTCGGCTTCGGTATGCTCTTTTCTGAGAATTCGGTTTCCAGGGGTGTATTCTATGCATGCAGTCAGAGCTTGCGCTTCCCTTTGTTATGTCGGCAATTGAACAGGTGTCCCTCGTACCACTGCAGAGGGTTCCGACTCTTCATTGTCTCCTTCCCCATCCCCAGGTTCTACCGACTGTAGCCTATCATTTTCTTGTGTTTTGAAGGCCTCTCCATTGCTCTGCCCTTGCGCGGCCTTTTTCTTCTTGTTATTCTTCTTCTTCTTGGGTGCTGTTGGAATGCGTTAGTATATCCCACGAATACGAGCTCTGGCGATCCAGGAAAGCGGGCAGACGGACCTGATGAAGACGTCTGAGAGGGATCTGTAGATGCCACAGCAGACATCTTGGCTAGCTGGTGTGTGAATGGTGTAGCTTTAGTAAAATGATCATAACAAATAATCTCAAACTGCTGCTGAAGATGGTACTCGCAATCGCTTGGGCCCATTCGTACTAGCGGCCTTTGAAGGCGCCAGATCCCTGCTGCCAATCACCGTTCGCTGTTTCTTCCTTGCGAACGACCTCATCGAAATTCACAAACTGCATATTCACAAACTGCATATTCACCTCCGAATCTAGATCTACATTCTCGCGCTTTTAACTTTAAGCATCCAACCACTCATATCTACCGCATTTCAATGATTTGAGATACTCGAGCATGTCCCATTGTCCGGCGCATCTAAAAGTCCCTCGAAGAAGCAAAATGCGGGGAAAGATGCACTAGATTCGTTGATCCGAGTACCAGTTGTCACTAAGTCCTCCAGCTACTGAGATCATGGCTTGGATCCAGAACTGTAGCTTGCCAAGATGGAAATTCTCCTTTTCCTATATACATATAGCTTCTTTACCCTGCCTTCACCTCTCAGTATATCAGCAAGGCTGGACCCTTCTCATTTTCAGTATTCTTTTGTCAAATATTCTTCAAGCAATTGTCAAATCTCTCAATATGACGTCAAACGGAACAAATGGCCACCATATGGATGCTAGCAAGTACATCAAATGGAACGCTGAAGGCGTGGAGAAGATCCCTCCCAATGAGGAGGCAGACATTCAGGCTGAGGCAGACCAGATCAATTTGATTCAGGAGGCCCAGTTTAACAACCACAGGAACATGTACTCTAGTAGGTCTGAGAATTTTCACAGTTCAAATGCCATTCTGACCTCTTTCAGGCCCCCACACCAGAACTCAAGGAATCGTCAAGGGCAAGTTCATCGTCCCCTAGCTGCCTTCTCACCTCGCCCAAACGATGTTCTCCAAGCCTGCTGAATACCCCGTTGCTATTCGTTACAGTACTGAGCCCGGTGATCCTGGTCTCGATGACCGTATCCCTCAACCTGGCGGTCTTGGTATAAAGGTCTTCAATGTGCAAGGAGAGATGTACGATTCCGGAAAGGTCTATCCGACTCAAGACATTGAGTTCAATAGCACACTAGCCCTTGACCTCGCAGATGCGAAGACGACCAAGGAGATCATTGATCTTCGTATCAAGTATGGCGGCAACCCGAAGGAGCTCTACAAATGTCTTGATGCTCGTCATCATACGGAACTTCGGAAAGCTCATGATCAAGCCCGACAGACACATCTTGAGGTATGCCATCGGAGCGGGAGAGAAATTTGGTGACTGACATGTTGCCAGGCAACACGCTTCTACTCACAAACCGCTTACCGCTGCGGCGACTATGTGGTGAAGTACTACCCCGCATTCTCAGGTGACATGTAAAAGAAGGCACACGAAGAGACCATCAAGCCAGACTCGCACCCCGACGACATTCTCTCCGAATGGCTGAAGGAGTTCTACTCCAAGCACGACGTCGAATATCTCTTTCAAGTCCAATTATGCGAGAACATTGAAGACTAGCCTGTTGAGTACTCCGGTAAGATTTGGGATGCTGAGAATATCCTTGGCAGATTGTTGGGAAGGTCATCATTCCCAAGCAGGAGAGCTCCCTTCCGACCAGGAAGACATTTTGGGAGGACCACATTAGATTGGATCCGTGGATAGGCTGAAGAGCTTCCAGCCTCTTGGATCGCCGAACAAGTTGAGACGAGTCGTTTATCCGGCTAGTGCGAGGCTTCGTCATCAGTTCAATGGGAGGGGAGAGATCAATATCAAGAGCACCGATGAAATTCCCGACAGTGGATATGTTCAGGGTTGATCGGGGAACTAGTTTGTTTTGGACGAGACAATATGTCTGTGGATCTAACTCGGCTGAATGTTTCTTTGATTGTAAATACTTTGGTAGCGGCAGTACAATACAGGAATACCTAGGTATAATGGAAGGACTTGCACAGCAGAAATGAAATGAGTTACCGAGGCGGCGAATTGATACTCCACACATCATTTGAAATTACGTGTAGAAAAGGATCAAGTAATCCGAGTCCATCTCGCCATCATTCTTCACTTCCCGACCGCATCCACGACCAAATTTCACAACATCTCCCTCGTATCGAGATCTGTACGCACTAAGCGAACCCATTGAACTCATCTTGAGCACCACCATCGCAGACTCGAGCAATCAACAGGATTATAAAAGGCAAAACTCCCTCTAGGCAATTCAGTAATGTGAAGAGGCTATCTGTACAGCCAGACCATAGGTATATAGAACGCCAGGTCGTTTTTCTAAAAAAACGAAAGACTGAGGAAAGAGTCTTCTCTCCGTCGCGAAGTTTTGGTTTTCTCGGTGTGGAAGGAAGCTAGGCTGAATTGGGGTTGGTCCGGGAAGAAGGAATGGGCACGTGAAAGCGTGACGCGATGAGAGGGGCTAGCTCTTTCCGATTTCGAGGAAACTTCGACATCGTGTCGCCACGAGATTTTGATCGATAGATGAACTTTATTGAGATAATTCTGCGCGGTTTTATCGCCCCGAGCCTCAATTGACAACACTACATCTTTCTGCTTTATACACACGAAGCAAATCTCTCGTGAATACCATCTCCGACACTCAATCATGGATTCGCGTGGCTACGGAGGAGGCTTCCTGCCGCCCTGGAAGCAGCCACCACCACAGAACGTGTCTCCGGAGTTTATGGCTCGAGAGCTCGGTATCAAGCGTGTCTACTCATCTTCTCCGGTCCCTCCGCCATCTGCCAAGAAGCGTAAGACTGCGCCGAAGAAGAAGGTGGATGACGAGGATGAGGAGGAGGTGGATGAGTGGTCTGCTGCTCAGGCGCAGGCTGAGCTTGCTGGTGAGTTTTCGGCGAATTTCTTTGCTTCATCCGTTTCAGAGTCATCTTTCATGTTCAATTGTTTGTTTGAAGTCTCTATTTTTCTCAATTGAGAGACAACTTTTCGTCGGAAGTCTCCCTCTCGTCTAATTTACATACTCTTTTCGTCAGAGCTCTGTCCCTTTGAATAGTCACGCTGACAAGACAAGGCATCGACACCGCCAAGCCCAAGCCGCCCCGTAAGAAGAAAGGCGAAGAGCCTGAGGAAAAGCGTCTCAGACGATTCCGCCTGAAGGCTCCTCAAACCTATCTCGAGCGCCTGGAGCGAGTCAAGACTCAACGTATGTTCCTGATTGACCGGAACCGCACCGCCAGTGCCGATGGAACCCATGAGGAAGAAGACTTTCATATCGCTGGTAGTACTGGCAATATCTACCATGTGACCATTAGCAAGGTCCCGACTTGCAGCTGCCCGGATGCAGGAAAGGGAAACCAGTGCAAGCACATTGTCTACGTATGTATCACTCTCGCATCTCTATTTGCTCGCAAGCAAGATATGCTAACAAGAAACAGATCATGGTCAACGTCCTCAAAACTCGTGAGGATCTTGGCTACCAACTCGCCTTCCTGACCACCGAGCTGGCTGAAATCTTCGCCAACGCCCCGGTTACCACACTTGCTCCTGGCGTGGCTCAAGCCACAGATACCGGCGGCACCCGCAAACCCATTGAAGGCGACTGCCCCGTCTGCGTTATAGAGTTTGATGATAACGACAAAGCCACCGATAACATCGTCTGGTGCAAGGGCGCCTGTGGCCAGAACGTCCATCGTCATTGCTTCGAGCAGTGGGCTCGCAGCAAGCCAGGTGAGGTTAGGTGTGTGTACTGCCGTACTCAATGGAAGGGTGACGAGGAGACGATCAAGAAGATTAGTAAGAGTGGACCGGTTAATGGAGAGGGATATGTTAATGTTGGCGGCGAGCTGGGATTGAGCCAGCAGAGGGATATGAGCACGTATCATCCATTCTGGGTTGCCCAGCAGCGGCGAGCTCAGGGATATGGTGGATATGGACGTGGTCGGTATCGTGGTCGGTATGATGATGAGGATTCGGGCCCTGATTACTAGGCACGGCTCAACTCAACAAGACATGATGGCACTTTGGGGGCTTTGGAGTTGGAAAAGCTATTGCTGAACTGGCTCTTGCTATGGTATGGGACAAACGGATGGCATGGTATGAAATGGGATGGAATGGAATGACGGCACACTGATACTGACGGATATACCCTATTTGCGATGATTTGCACTAGTTGCTTGATGGATTGAAGGCTCGATTTGCCTCAAATTCTCACCTCCTTAAATTTGCTTGCTCATCTTCTGTCTCCTTACCCAACTCCAAGTTTTGCTCCAAGCTTCACCATCTTATCCACCACCACAAGCTGATGCCGCCTCCCTAGACGTCACTCTCCTTCCCGTTCCCGCCATCTTCTTCCCACCGCCATTCACTTTCTGCGCCCTCTTCCTTGCCGTATATTCACCACCAATTATCCATCGCTCCACGTCCCCATTGAAAAGGTCACCGTTTCTGAGTTTTTCGCTCGGGAAGGGAGTCGTGAGCAGAAGACTTCGATGATGCAGTGCCCATTGGGCTGAGAAGGTGTGGTTATGTTTGAGATTGAAGAAAAGTGTAGATAAGTTTATTTCATCTGATAAAGAGGTCGAGAGGTGTGTTGACAAAGTGCGTCGGGTTTATCGGAAACTTGGTGGGCCAGCGTCTCTTCTAAGTAGATACATGTATTTTCTTGGAATTGGAGACAAGATTGAGGGCAATGTGAAGCTTATCTATGTAAGTGTTAGGTGGTGGCGGTGTGCTTATACCAACAGCCTTCAAGGATGAGAAAACTTGATGTTTGATGAGGTCGCTTCAGCGACTTGCCTCTTTGGGACGCGGGGTAGCTTTTCGTTTCAGTCATGATGGTTGCAATGGAGAGACCTGAACGAAAAAATGGTTTGAATGTGGGTATCTTCAAACGCCGAACTTTTGTCTTGGTGTCTGCGTCCCTTGAGCAAGCTTTTCGCCATGCCACCTACCCTTATACGCAACCGATCTTCCTATCTGATCCCGCAGTTCATACAATCTTCCCCTTATTAACCACAAACCCCTCCAGCGCCGCAATCGCAGCCCAGAGTCTGTTCTCCGCTTCAGGGAAAACCAAGGACCTAGCTCCATAGAAAACCTCATCAGCAACCTCCTCCGGATGTCGAGGCAGGCAATGCATGAATTTCCATCCCTCCTTCGCGCCTCCCCTCTTCGCTAACTCATTCGTAATCTGGTATCCCTCAAACGCCTTCAATCGCTTCGCCGTCTCCTCTTCCTGACCCATAGACACCCAAGTATCCGTAACCAGGATATCCGCATCTTTGATAGCCTCCTCCGGGATTGTTGTTTCTGTGAGGGTTGGGGAGGAGTTGGGTGAGGTGGAAGAGAGTATGAGGTCTCGCATTGGCGAGGGGATGCCGTAGCCTTCTGGACTTGCGACGGAGATGTTGACACCGAGTTTCAAGGCTCCGATCGCTAGGTCAAAGAGCACGTTATTCGAGTCTCCTATCCATGCAATCTTTAATCCTTCTAAGCCTAGCCCGGCTCCACCTGCCTTCGACGACGGGAACGCCTCATGTATAGCAAGGTAATCAGCGATTGTTTGTAGCGGGTGAAAGTCATTGGTGAGAGCATTGATAACAGGGACACTGCTATGCTTTGCCAAATCCGCAACCTCGCTGTGCGCCCCGCCGCGGACAACCATGCAGGATGTCATGCTCGATATGACAACAGAAGTATCGTATAGCGACTCATTGACACCGAGTTGGATATCATCCTTCCCTAAGAACATAGGATGCCCGCCCATGGTTGCTACCGCAGCTTCGGTCGAAACTCGTGTTCGTGTGGACCGCTTGTTGAACATCATGGCGACTGTCTTGCCGGTGAGGGAAGTAGAGAGGGATAGGGGTGTTAAGCCGGATTTTATGGCGGTTTTGTGGGAGGAGGCATTGCGGACGAGGGTTGTGAGTTCGGTGGGTGTGAGGTCGGCGATGGAGAGGAGGTGGCGGGGTGCGAAGGGTGAGGTTGTTGGTTGGGCTGGACTGGAGGAGGAGGCGTATGTTCGTTTTGTCGATGAGGAGAGATGGCGGAGAGGGCGAGTTGCGGGGCGGAGGTGCGCCGACGAGGGCATTTTGGAGCCAATTGAATTGTTTGTACCTCAATTGAGAAGGTGAGATACTATTGAAGTAAAGAATTGGTATTTCTATACCAGAGAAAATAGTGAGTAGTGAGAAGAGGGGAAAGTGCGATAATGCCTACGCCCTCCAGTTGTCAGAATTTTTGGTGAATGTGACTCTATCGCTCCGCACCTGCATGCAGAAGAAGTTCAACCTTGTCAGGCACCAAATCCAGAAACGGGGATCAGTCCACAGAGGGAGGTGTTACCAACCACATCACATGCGAGAAATGACTGCTCATGAAGACTTCCATCTCATGCTTTCCAAATGATTTCGAAGTCGTGAACATCATGGCCCTTTGAACATTTACCGTATTCGTTACCTTTATTCTAATCAGTCTCGGGCTTTGACATCCCCATGTTTTCGCTAGTGGCGCGCTAAGATACGCAATCAACTCCCTTGCTTGCGCCCTGCCAGGTCCTGCCAACTCGGACCTCCCGCCATCCGCGCTGTTTCATACCAGCTCACGAGCTGCATCCAAATCCTCGTCATCTCCATCAACACCATCAATTCAACATAAAACCGGGCGCTGGACGTCGAGATACCAGATTCCGGTCGCAACCACAACCTAAGCATCCTCCACGATGTCTGATAACCCCTCAGCGCCGTTACTCGGGGCCGAGCGGCCCACGTCGAATCATTCCCGCCACTCGAATGAATCTCACGAACAAACTCCTCTATTATCACAATCCGACGATACTCCTCGATATGACGGCGAAGAGAACCATGCCGAAGAGAGAATACCCTCACCTGCCGCAACCTCATTGCGCTCACTCCAGAATGGCCGAGCCATATCTCCTTCCAAGAAAGGCAGAAGACGATGGCCGACATACGTGGCTATTACTGTCCTTGGACTCGTCATATTAGCCATTATCGGCGGTGCATTCTTTGCTCCTGCAGTAGTCGAGGAATATGCGAAGGAAGCGCTAGTCCTCGAGCCGACCAACCTCTCCATAGCAGAATTCACAAACACTGGTGTGACGGCGAGAGTACAGGCGATTTTCCGCATGGATGCTTCGAGAGTGAAGAATCAGCATGTCAGGAATATTGGGCGCTTTGGGACATGGATTGCTCGCGAGGTGGAGACCGAGGAATCGAAGGTCGAGGTCTACTTGCCCGAATATGGAAATATTCTTGTGGGCACTGCTGCTGTGCCTCGGATTGTGGTCGATATCCGGAACGGGCATAAGACTGTTATCGACTTTCTTACGCCATTAGAACCCGGTGATCTTGAGGGAATTCGTCAAGTCGCCAATGACTGGCTGGAAGGTCGTCTTGATAAAATAAGAGTAATGGGAAAGGCTGACGTTGCGCTCAAATCTGGAATCGTTCCTCTAGGATCGCAGTCTATCTCGGAGTCTCTCGTTTTTGAAGGTCAATCTCTCTATCGTTCCTTTGCATCTTTATATCTGGGAGAAAAATCACTGGCTTGAGATGTCGGATGTTTACAGCTCCATTACCCTGTGTAGTCTGACAAGTATATTTGACCTATACGAGGTCCCCAACATCATGCTCCATACATTTCTATTGTGCGTTATTATTGCCTCGAACCTAGCTAATACTGTCTCTAGGTGACGACCTTCCCGCCATTCCACAATACAACATTACCAAGCTGAACTTCCATGAAGTCCCTGTATCTACCGGCGGACGTCGTGGAATGGGCGCAGATATATCAATCGAATTGGTCAACAAGTACCCCATTACGCTTGACATTCCACCTCTTGGATTCGATATCCTTGTTCCCAACTGCGGCCTCGAGGATCCCATCCAGATTGCTGATGCCACGACTGGAACCGTTCATGTCGAACCGAACTCTGATATAACCGTCAATGTGGGTGGAATAATCCGAGAACTCCCAAAACCATTGATTCAGACCTGTCCCGACTCCAAATCTTCGCCTCTCGATATTCTGCTTGGCGACTATATCCATGGTAATGAGACTACGATCTTTGTCAAGGGCTCAAATGCTCCTGATAGCGATACCCCGGACTGGATTACCAAATTTATTTCGAGCATCACTGTTCCAGTTCCGTTCCCTGGCCATACATTCGACGGCTTGATCAGGAACTTCTCTTTGACTGATACACATTTCAGCCTTCCTGATCCATTGGCCGAACCAGGCAGCGACGAGGCGAACCCCCAAATCTCCGGTAATATTGTTGTCATTGCAGCCTTGCCTAAGGAGATGAACTTTGGCATCAATGTCACCAAAGTTCGTGCTAATGCCGATGTATTCTACAAAGGCCAAAAGCTTGGCGTCCTTGACCTCAAGAAGTGGCAGGCTGCCGAATCCAAGCGAGTCGATCCAAAGAATGGCGAATCCGGTATCAAGATCCAGTCACGAATCGAGAATGCTCCTCTAAACATCACGGATGACGACGTCTTTACGGATGTGATTCAAGCACTTCTCTTCGGAGGCAAAAACGTCATACTCAAAGTCAAGGCACTCGTTGATGTGGAGGTTGGCACCGTACTTGGAAGCCTCATCATCAAAGAACTGCCTGCCGAGGGTTCCGTCCCTGTGAAACGTTAGCAGTTGTTTCCTACTTATCAGGTCGCCGCCGAAGCTGACGAGATTACAGCAATCTCTCCTGGCGGCGGCGGCGGCTTCGGCAACTTGAAGCCGAAAGTTGGCAATCTTAAAGTCTTGAGCACGACGGCGACTTCCATAAACCTCCAAGCTCTGGTCAACTTCACAAATCCGACGGAATACACGGCCACGATTCCTTTCATCAACATCCACATTTTGAATAACGGCTCTATCATCGGCGATGCGACAGCACAAAACGTTTCTGTGAAACGGGGGAATAACACGAATGTAATTGTGACTGCGACTTGGGATCCTGCTCGATTTGGCGGCGAGAATGCCACTAAAATCGGACGGGAACTTTTGTCACAGTACGTCTCGGGATTCAACACAACGCTGACCTTCCAAACGTGGGAAGGGTCGGTACCAAATCAACCGGAACTCGGTAAAGCGCTCAGTAAATTCGAGATCGAGATCCCGAGTCCTAGACTCTCAGCTCCGATTCCTGGCCATGGCGGGAATGGCGAAAACGGCGATGGTAAACCGCACTTCATTGACGACGCGACGTTCCATCTACTATCGTCAACCGCAACCTTCACACTCCTTTCACCACTCCAATATAGTACCATCTATATCGAATCCATCGATGCCACTGCTCTTTATAATCATACTGAACCGGTGGGCAAGATTAACTACGATTTGCCGTTTAAGGTGCCGCCTGGAGCGAGCGAGTCCCCGCGCCTCCCGGTCGATTGGTCTTTGGATTCGATCGGCTATGAGGAATTGCGGAAGGCTCTGGGCGGGTCGTTGAAACTGGATGCTAAAGGCACGGTGGGCATTAGGCTCGGACAATGGACGGAGACGGTGTGGTATGTTGGGAGTGGGATTGGGGCTAGTGTTAAGTTTTAGGGGATCATGACCACCAATTACAAACAAAGCCAGGGTTTGAGGTGAGTGTGAGAGAATGAATAATAGGTACATGAAACGAGGCTTTTCTTTTCTCACGTATATATGGGTGTTTTTGGCGGGGTTCTGGGAGTATGGCAAAACAGAGACAGCAGGCGCTTTGGAGGCTGGCAAGGTGTGAATTTGAAGTTATAGATTACATAGAAGAGGCAGAACGCAAATTGCATCTGATTCCTTCCACTATCTACATTCCCACTCTGCATTTCATAGTTCTTGCTCGCTTAGTTGAAGGAGAAATCAACGCCAACTCCACGCATTTGAAGTAGATCGCAACCCATTTTGCATTTCACGTGAGTGAATGTCTCTATACCCAGCCTATTCGCTTGGGGCTCTGTTGCTGGGGGCTTATTTATCCCGGAGGCAAAGTACTCGCATCTACGATATCATCTGCCTCCTTCAAGATCTCGGCTTCGTTGGGGCCATAAAGGGGAGAACGTGGGAGAGCCATCAAGCCTGTGCGTGCGGATTCCAGGATCCCGAAGGGTGCTATCAGCTTCATGAAGGAGTCGATGCGGGTTGGTTTTGCTGAGCTGAACATATCCTCTATCAGCACAAATACTCTCCCTTGGGGAAAGCATTCGACTTACACCTCAACAATACAACTATTCGTACTAATATCCAGCACCTTCCCACCAAACTGGTGCGTGAAATACGTAATGCTCTTCAAATGCTCATGTTTATGCCGCATCGCTTGACTTAAAGCCAGCTTAGAAGGATGAAAATCATTTGTTTCTCGCAAATGCTCCATTCGTTTTTCAGCCCATTCTTCCGCGCCTTCTTCCTCCGTGGTCTCGGAAGCTGTTATCTCGCGGTGATGGGCTTGTAGTTCTTCGAAGTATTCTGGTCCCAGGATGTTGATCTTTGCGAGGAGGAGCTCGCGTTGGACTAGTGGTGCGGTGGTATAGTCGAGGACTGCCCATACGGGCACTAGATCCTCGAGTTGTCTTCGTGCTTGTTCGACGACGCCGTCTTGGCCGCTGAGTACGATTGTCATGCGACTCAGATCCTCAACTTCCGTGTGGCATACAACCAGCGAATCGATATTGAATCCCCGAGCAGCGAGAATACCCGAGACACGGGATAAAACTCCAGGCTCATTTTGCACCAAGCAGTTGAGTATATGCCGTTTTGGGGGTGCGAGGGAGGGGGATGGTGTCTCGTAGAGGATGTTGGAGACGGCGGCTTGAGCGGACCAAGTTGGTGCAGCGTCGCTGGTGGGAAGGGGATAGATGCGCCGGTGGAGGGCTTTGTAGGCTAGGGCTGAGGTGCTTGATGCTGTCGACTCTGCTCTGAATTGAGATTGTTGAAGGGGGGTGAGGAAGCTGGGAGCTCGAGACCGTAGGGCTGCTCGTGTCAGCAGGGCGCAGCGTGAAGCCATGGCGAAGCGGAGGGTGCCAGTGATGGCGAGAGGTCAATTGATGGTGGGACGAACTCCCTCGTCGTCGATTGTCGAGGCCGTGACAATTGACGTTCGGAGAGGTGAGTCAAAAGTTGAGGTGAGCAGGGCCGATGTCGCCAAAGATTTTGAAATCTGGGGTCGGAAGCGACGTTCTTCCGGCCGAGCCTGAACTTTGTTGCTACTCGACTACTGCACTTTCATTTTTTCTGGACCTCATCAATGTATTTGATAACACTTCAGGGAGCGGCACTTGTTTTGTCTGAGAAAACCGGTGAAGGCTGCAACATGAGATGTCTCACATGGGATTATCGATAAAATCTACAGAAAGAAAGAGAGTTCAAAAGTGACGCTTTCCAATTCATTCAGTCCTTCACCGCGTCCATTCTGCAAATTTTGGATTTTATTCGCTCAATCGCTTCTCTCATTGATTCCAGCTGTCCTTCACACCTTCTATGAATGCGGTGAAGGTTAGCAGAACGAACATCTCGTCCAATTGGGAGGAGAATAGTACTATTGAATTCAGCTTGATTTTCTGAACAGAATGGGGTTCTAATGCTGTCACTATTCGCCGCATTTGTTATTTTCTTCTGCTCCTCGCGAGAAAATCCACACATAGTGTGGAGTCGGTGGGTAAGCTGTTGCGCGCTGAGAAGGCAGAATTAAATATGGTGAACCAGTTGGCGATTTGTTGCAATCTCGGTCTCTCACTGTGACTGCCGGTAGTTTAACTTGGCCCAGCCTTCCATTTCTGTTTGCGGCTTTCAAGATCTTCTCTTCCAGGTCTCCAATTTGCAATTTCGCCGTGAGGTTTTTCAAATCAAAAAAAATCATCTGGTATGTGGTTTTACCTCGGAATGAGAACCCGGCTTTTGGAAGGCGGGATTCGGCTTTGCATATTGGACACTAAATCTAGGTTTGTGGTTTTGGGAAAACCTTTTTGTTTCATCCAAACTTCACTAATTAGGCATCTCGGTGTCCTCGCTTAACTACCCGACAACATGATTTGAATATCTGTAGAAATGAAAATCCGGAGAATCTGGTTCTGGGGTGGATTTTCCACTAGATTATAAAATAAATTCATATTCAGTCCTTCGGAAAGCCAAATACTCAAGTGTTGTCAGCTGCAAAAAACGACGTGATTTGACTTGTTTTCGTGCATCTTTTGTTGGCACAGGAATCCTCACTCCATTTCCTCGTTACTCTAACAGACCTCCAAAATGTTAAGAAGCGTCGTCGTCGCAGTGGTTCTTACCCTCGTCACTTCATCTCCTGTCTCTCCTCGGGCGACTTGTCCCTCAAAACCTGCAGCATTTTTCCTGGCGGGCCATTCTACAACAGCCATCAACGGTGGTTTGTCATACTCTCACCGCACCTTTAATCGACCGCTAACACGCTCCTGTAGATGGGGTAATGGCTTTCTACCAACATTGTCAGATTGTGCAATTGTAACCAATTATGGCCACAGTGGTGCTACAACAGCAAGCTCTGTTGCCGGTAGAGATTGGGCCAACGTTTTGATGCTGTATCAAGTCATGCCAATTCTTATACACCATATGTTACTATTCAGGTGTGGCAAAGATATTTCTCTCACGTCTTGAAATTATGTACAATTACTAATACCTCCATATCACAGTTTGGGCACAACGATCAGAGTGCAATTTCTGGCACTAAAGTCCCCCAATTCGAAACGAGCCTCAAGAATATGGCCCTCGGAGTCATCAAAGCCGGTAGAATCCCCATCCTCACCCCCTCCCTATCTCGCCGCACCTTCAACTCCTGCGGCCTCGTGACCGATAATCTGTCTGTCCAAGTTGCTGCTGCAGTCTCCGTTGCTCAGCAGAACAATGTCTCTTACATTGATCTCAACAAGGCTTCTACTACCTATCTAGATAAGATTGGAGCCAAGAACGCCGCCACGTACAATCTCAGCCCAAGCGATTACACACATCTGAATCCTCATGGACAAACCCTGTTTGGGTGGTGGTGGAATTGCTATTGCAGGAGAATACAGCTATGGTGGATAGTACTCAGTTCATCAAGTTGAATGCTATGATTGTGAAGGATATCGAAGCCGAGACTTTCATTTTGCCACGAGGCGGACAAAGGTAGTGGGATGTGGAGATCTGATCTCTCCCTAGCGCTGACAAAGTCATAAAAATCAGCAATACAATTAACTATGTGTGATATTGAATTTACGGTGCAGAAGCTCTGAATAGTACATTTGACAACTCGGAAGTACTTTTTCACAAGTTGACTTCTTGTAGGTTGTGGTGTGACTAAAATAACCGGCTCTTCATGAAATTGAAACACATTTGTTCGCCTACTTTGATGTCAAACAAAATAGACCTCAGAACGTCTTCCAACCGTTTTCATATGCAAAGCGGTAACTTTTCGATCTCACCATCTTCGCAGAGAGCCGAGTTGCCTAAAGCGTCCTCATTTTAGCGCTTCCCCGCTAACTTAGCGAGGCGGAATCCTGAAGTTCATCGATCCTAGTCGCAAAACTTCGAGAAGAGGAGTTCAGCCTCATATTTTTCCACTTTTGAGCATTTTTATGCGCATCGCTTTCCACGACTGCGCACTTTCTTTCTTTACTTGAGAAATACATCTCTGAGATGGATGATACCGAGAGACGGGCAGTAAAGCGCTCGCGCTTCGATCAGAAAGAGGCGCCTGAACCAAAGGCACGAGCCTCGAGATTTGACCGGCGCTCGCGCTCCCCTCCAGCACACAGAGAGAAGCCAGAGTCGAGACGCAGCAGAAGCCCGTTGCCATCATCTGAGAGCCCAGCTCCCGATTCTGCGAAGAAGGGTGCTGTTGATCCAGCCGCTGCAGCAGGTATGTCGCACTCAAGGTTCCATAATCAGGCTGGCTAACAACTTGCGCAGCCGCTGCCGCCGCCCGAATCAATGCTCAACTTCAAGCAAAGAAGAGTATCCAGCATGTCGACGTCCCCCCCATCCGATCCACCTTGAGTCCTTCTGGCGGTGCCTCCGCTTCTCCCGCTCGCGCCGACTCTGGCAATAGCGCAAGTTTGGTCAATGGTGAGATGTACATTGCGGACGGAGACTATATCCGAGACATCGAAGTCAATGATCTTCGCAACCGTTATACACTGACCAAAGGCTCTACACAAAAGATGGTAAATATTCCTTGTGTTATACTCCACTGATACATCAGGCTTCCTCACGAGCTATCTATGGCGTCTTTTCTTTCAAGCGTATCTTCCTACAAAATATAATCTTGTGTGGAGATTTTCAAGCTTACCTGAAGCGATACATAGCACACACATACCCCTCTTTGGCATCTGCTGACCTCCGTTGCGTGACATCTAGATTAAAGAAGAAACCGGTGCTGGTACGCATACCTACAAACTTACAAATTAGGATTTAGAGATTCATGTTGACTTTTGAAGATGTCACGACGAGAGGAAATTACTATCCGGATAAGAGCATGGCAACTGCTGCTGTAAGTCAGCGTCATTTTGTTGGGATGATTATGCTAATATCGAGTCAGAATCCGCCCCTTTACCTGCACGTTACGAGCACGACCAAGCGAGGCCTCGAGCAAGCCGTCGAAAAGATCGAGGAACTAATGAAGCAGGAGCTCCCGAATTTGGTTGATGAGCGACGCTTCCGTAGACGCGAGCCTGATGCAATCGAGAGAGATGAGTTTGGCAGAGTGAGTGCTACACTTTGTATTTCTGGTTTATGCTAACAGGGAACAGCGCAAATGGCCCGAGGAGAAGATCCCAATCAACTTTGAACCGATCCCAGGTTTCAACCTTCGTGCTCAAGTTGTCGGTCATGGAGGTGCTTATGTCAAACACATTCAACAAGAGACCAGATGCCGTGTTCAGATTAAGGGTAGAGGTTCTGGATTCATGGAGCATGGTACTGGACGTGAAAGTGATGAAGATATGTATCTTCATGTTGCGTATGCATTTCCATCTTGTGTGATTTCCTCGACTGACAAGCCTCTAGTGGCCCTGACCCGAATGAAGTCCAAAAGGCGAAGGAGCTTTGCGAGGACCTTCTGAAGAACGTTAGAGAGCAGTATGAGGAGTTCAAGAGTCGTCCACCGCAACGGGGATACGGAGCTCAAAGCACTGGATATGGAGGCGAGCGAGGCTACGGCGATCGTGCTCCTGACCGGTCCAATTCCTATGGCGGTAGTGGATACGGTGGATACAGCAACTCGCCAGCTTCGAATACCCCAGGTGGTGTTTTGAGCCCTACCACTCCATCTGCACCCGGTGCTAGCAGTCCAACAGCCTCTGCTGACTATGCTGCACAATATGCTCAATATGCTGCACAATATGGAGCTTCAGGAGGACAAGATCCGTACGCTGCCTATGGTGGCTATGCGGCCTATGTTCAATATTATCAGCAATACATGGCTGCTGCCGCAGCTGCAGCTCAACAGTCCCCTCCAGGCATGGCTGCCCCAGGCTCCGGATCTGCTCCTCCACCACCTCCTAGCGAAGCACCGCCCCCACCACCGCCATCTGGCTCAGCTCCTGGCGCTGGTGGATATAATGCTGTAAGTGGAGAAATCCTCCAACTCCCCTTCCACCCTAACAAAGAATAGGTTCCTCCACCTCCCGGCATGTGAAACCTGAAAAAATTGCTCTCCAGTCGCATGTTGATTTTTCGTCCAGTCCACAGGACTTCTCATAAGCCGGTCGATTGGGGTAAGGTGGCACACTCGCAGGATATCTCACCCATGTTGAATTGTACAGTAAGCAAGCAGACACATCACACACTCTCAATCAAGTATTCTGCACTCTGCAAGAAAGTCAATCACATCACACTTATCCCCCTTTACTGAACGTGGTCAATCAATGAACTCAATAATATTCATCACCTCTGTCCAATCTTCAGGTCCCCGCTCCATTTCCTCCTCATCCGCATCTTTGAACGTGAGCCTTGGCCCATAACTAATGCATAGCTCTTCGCCGGCTCTGATATCTCGTAAAGCGGTGTAGGTGATCAAAAGGTTTTGGAGGTCCCGCTCCCAGCCGACGTTTTGGTGGAGGTTGGAGTGATTGAACATGCTGCCGAGACCGAGGATTAAGGCTTGGGTTGGGGTTGGGGGCTTGGTTGTGTTGTCGTTCGTGACTCCATTCACTTCTCCGTTGGCGTTGTTGCCATTCGTGATTCCGTTTGCGTGACCGTTCCCATTAACATGAGTCTTTGGCTGGAGTTGGGAAGGAGGTGGTGTGTATAGCCAATTGCTAGAGATAACCATCAACTGATGTTCTTCTTACACTTATATGAATTTAAAGTGAAGTGAAATTCAGATAACGTGACATAGATGAAAGTTGCTCACTAAGTATAATTATACAACTCCGTCCTCCTGACATGCTCTTCATTCTCCCTCGGATCCAGCACTAAAACAGGTGATACCTCAAGTACGGTCTTTGCTGGGATGTCCTTGCTGGCAAATACTCCTCTACCTAACCCACATTACCCCAGTCAGTGAAAAGTGAAGTTGGAAGGTATACATGTGAGTGGCGATAGATGGGACTGTGGAACGAAGGGCGGGGTCACTTAGCCAGCACCTTTCGGCGTGTCCATTCTTAAGACCAAGGCATCGCTGCGTGTGAGCGGGATATCGGGTAATTTGCTGGTGAATTGGGAGGAGTTTGTGGCGGTAGACATTCTGTATGGATGCTGATGAAGGTCGGAGCAGCTCTCCGTGATTTTTTGGAGGGGTTGAGAGGACAAGCGGCCGCGTGGGTTGCAACGACATTCCTACAACGACGATGTGATTCAGCTTGGTTGGCGGCACAACCTCGACCGTCTCACTTTTGGATTGATCTGGGAAGTTGCAAAAGCTGTTTAAGGAAATGTGTACGGGTTGAGGGAGAAGAACAGCAATGGCGCACCAGCGCGGAGCGTCGACTGTCGATTCAGTCAAGGAACCGCATTCTGTTTCTCTAAAAGTTCTCAGGTACTCCAGAATCCCCCTCTCCCATCGTCTTCCCATCATCTCCTAACTTCTACTTTTTACAGATTATCTAGACCGAGCCTCTCAATCCAGCATCCGCTCCCCTTACCCACGCCCTCTTCAACACCAGAACTCTCTTCAACATCAACCTTCCCACCACCTTCAGCTTCCCTCGCATACCCAACCAGTCATACCCAAGATGCATTCATCCTCTCCCCACTCCTCACGCTCCCACCAGCCTTCGGCTCCGCATATGTCGGTGAAACATTCTCCTGCACGCTCTGTGCGAATAACGAGATACTACCCCCGGCCGCGGACTCGTCCCCAAGTAAAACAATAACGAATGTGAGGATTGAGGCTGAGATGAAGATTCCTAGTTCGGGTGTGCCGATTCCTTTGGTTCTCGGCCCAGAAATTTCGTCCAGTCCATCAGACGTCAAAGAAGAACAGACAGAGAAAGACAAACATGGCATCGACCTCTCACCCAGCCACAGCCTCCAAAAAATAGTGAACTTCGACCTCAAAGAAGAAGGCTCCCACGTCCTCGCCGTCACAGTCACATATACCGAAACCACACCTACATCTGGGCGCGTTCGCACATTTAGGAAACTATACCAATTTGTGTGTAAATCTTGCATGGTAGTTCGCACGAAATCCGGCCCTCTACCTAGTAAAGAAGAAGAGGGCAGGAAATGGGCATTAGAAGCCCAACTCGAGAATTGCGGTGAAGAAACTATACTCCTCGACAGCGTCTTTCTCGAGACCCGGCCAGGATTCAAGGCTCAGGGCGTGAACTGGGAGATTGTGACGGAAAAGGAAGGCATGGAGAGACCAGTGCTGATGCCGGGGGATGTGCAGCAGGTGTGCTTTTTGGTGGAAGAAGACTCTGAGGGAAAGGTAGAGGCGGTTGATGGACGACTGATTTTTGGCATCCTGAATTTGGGATGGAGAGGTACGATGGGGAATAGAGGCGCCTTAAGCACCGGGGCGTTGGGGGTGAGAGTTAAGGGGTAGACTTGAGATTCCGATGCGGAAATATTGAAACGCGCTCAGAGCATGATCTCTGGAAAAGACGCAGATATCTGAAAATACGTGACAGGTGCGGAGTAGCAGGAAGTTGCAACTCGAGGCATGTCCAAGAGTTGTGGTATTCCATGCCGAGAATACTTAAGAAGGGCTTTGTCTCAAGATACTCATTTAAAAGCAAGGTACATTACATCTTCAAAATTCTGAATAGAGTTATATCTGTGTCTAACGCATAGTTTACGCTCAAGATACCTTAAGGATGGTGAAAGTGCTACTACCAGCAAAACTAAGGCACGAATAGTAGGGTAAACCATAGACGTTCCAAGGCTGGCAAGGCTACCATAATATAAGGGTATGGTAACCATGTTATTATTAGAACCGAGCACGAGTAGCAGAGTAAAACATAGACGTTCCAAGCCTGACAAGGTAGGACCTTGCTTTGGCTCCCTTAAACCTACTTCACTTTTGGAAGTCTAGCACGCCAAATCACATACTCTTGATCTTCACAATGTGAATGCAGTGTCTCATGAAGGTATAACACCCCCTCATGTTACATTAATCTACTCCAACGTCCTCCACTCCATCGTCTCCCCTCCCCTCCTCTCTATCTTCTCTCATCTTCCCAATCTTTATCAGCTCCTCCAGTCTTCTTCATGTCTTCTTTTTACCACCATGCATTATACTCCAAACAAGTCTCTGTCTAGACTTTATGCTCGCCATGCTTGCCCTGCCCTCAAAGACGCCTATATACTCCGACATCCTGCCATGCACCGCCTTCCTTCTCTCGATATCATACATGTAATCCGCTCCATTACTTTCTTCTCTTATGAGTGGTGTCGTTGCTGTTGTCAGTTCATTGTTTTCTCCTCCTCTTCAATCTTATATACTTCATTTCAGTATCTTTGTTCTCTTTTGTCGTCAATCTTGAATGCAAGGTGATTCCGTAACCACCATCTCATCCAGTATTTGGGCCACTCAGCACGTTTCTGCTACCGGCACCAACCCCAAGTAAACTCGGCACCGCCTTCCTCCCGACCCTCTTCCCCGGCGCCTCCATCCGGGGGACCCCCATCATAACCCGCGGCTCGCGCATGAGGGCTATATCCAATTGAGCTGGAATCCTGCTCACCACACTCCTATAATCGCCTGGAAACTTGGCACTTGGCGTAGGCACCGCGGCTGTACGCCACAAATGATCTGTGCGGTCTTCGAGGAATGAGGGTTTGGTAGATGAGGATTTGGAGAAGAAGGAGCCGCGGCCACGTGACTTCTTGGCGAGGATGATGGAGTCGAAGATTTGGATGCTGGGGTCGGAGGAGGAGGTTATTTCGCGTTCGTGGATGAATTCGTTGAAGGCTGTTTCATCACGTTACATTCCGGTATGTATATAAAGCGGGGAGGGAGGGGGAATGGCTTGGCTTACCTTGAGTCTGCTTCAGCATAGCAGTATACTCCTGCTGTTCATACGGCAAGCTCCTCAAGAATCCATCCATATCGAAACCGTATATCTGTCCGCTATTCTTCTGCTCTTTTGTTGGTCGGCCTAAGTACTTTCTGTAGGTGTAGAAGAGACTGGCGAAGCATCGGACAAATGCGGCTCGGACGCGGTCGGCGTGAAATGCAGATGGACAGACGAGGGATACTCGGCCTAGGCATCGTCCGTGAGAGATTGTGCTGCAGCTTGTGCATTTGTAGATTCCGTCGCCGTCGGGCTTCTCGTCGCACGTAGAGCAGACGCAGCCCATGGGGTCCTTTCCTTGCAAGACGAAGCAGTGGCCTTCGACCCAGATGGTAGTGTCGGTGTTGCTTACAGGTTGGATCAACATGTTTGGCATGATCGTAGATGCGGCGAGAGTAGATGCTGCGTAGGCGGATGGAGCATATCCGTACATAGATTTTGCGTCTATAGAGAGCGCGGAGGTGGAAAGACTAGCAGAGTGGCCGTTGCCGGTGAGGGTAACGCTTGGCCGACGGACGGTAGGGTTTCGATCCATACCGAATGAGGCGCTACGTCGAGAATATGCATCGAAGTGACCGGATCTCTTTTCTCTAAGAGTTGCCGTGAGCGCAAAGCCAGAATCGTTGCGAGAAGTTGGGGTGGTAGGTAGAGGAGGGAAATTGTTAGAGACAGGTGAGACGGAACCTGGAGGGCTAGTCTTGTTCGATCGACTGGTCGAAGGTCTCTCGAGCCGGCTGTGGTCGTTCTTTGATTGCAAGAAAGAGTTGAATACCAAGGGTCGCTTTGCGGAAGCAGGATCCGGCTCACCAAAGGCGGTCGAGTTCTGGCTGACGTACTTGGCAAATGAGCTTTGTGGAACATTTTGAGTGAAAACAGCCTCATTCTCCGATGAGAACGCATCATATGGGTAGGTTTCGATGGCGTACGGAGGTGGGCCAACAGGAACGCCGCATCTGTTGTGATGAGGAGCTGCGAGCTGAAGTAATGAGACCAACTTTCGTCGTTGTTGGCGCGGAAGGGACGTAGGCGGAGCTGAAGCCTCTATGGTATCCTGATCCAAATCAACCAGAACGTAATCGTCTTCCGGTAGTTCAATCCGCTCATATCTTCGTTCGATGCCAAGGATATATGGACAAGGTGCTTCAAGAACTGAGAGAAGCCGTGCAGGCAAAACTGGAATGAAAATGCTGGCCCACTTCATCGGGTAGAGCAAATTTGTGAGTGCCTTGCTCGCAAGATATAGCATAGCTGTATGAGATGACAGGAGTATAATCCTCGATTCAGACAACGCAAACTCGAAAAGAGCTACAACATTTTGGATGCTGAGTGCTCTGAATAAAGCGTAGAGGTCTGTGTTTCGAGATTCTGGGAGCTCATTTGCGGCCTCCTTTCTCGCAAACAAGCGTAGCTCTCTCACTGCAAGCTCGACCTGGGTTTTGGAGGAAATCGGACTAAATGCCTCCGTGCAGAGGTTGACCACATATCGTTCCAAAGGCTGCCATCGTCCAACCTTCGGCGAGCTCGGTGGGACTCTCAAAACACCTCCATCGGTCATAGGAACAACTATAGCCCGAAGCCACTCCTTCCAAAAGCTCGTTAGACTCGGGTCTCGACCAAGGATTCCATAAGCTCTTGGTGTCCAAAGTCCAGTCTCGCCATCAGTCAGACCGTCGATCTTTGCTGCTGCTCCGTGCCGTACAGGTCGTAGCATATCAGCCATGAGACCAATCTTCTCCTCCACAGCACTGATCTCCTCCTCCAATGCGTCTCTTGCCGGTGATCCAGATGCAACAGTCGGTAATTTGGCCAGTAATTGGGACAAGTGTGCTCGTTCAGATGCCAATCTCTCGCCCAAGCTTGCTGCCAGCTCTCGCTCCTCGTTCGTCATATGAGCTTGTCTCCATTGCTCACATCGTCTCTCGACATTCGCCGCTGCCTCGGGATTGAGAGGTGCCCAGACTATAACAGTAATACCATATATCTTGGAGTTGTCTTCCGAGGTCATGCAAAATCCATGCCATGTTGACCGGGGTCTCTCGTCTGCAGAGACAATGTTTATATCATTTGGGAATGCAAACATAGGGACGTAATCCGGGAACTTTCCTCTTCTTTCAAGCTCTTCGGTTTGGTGCTTCGGTGGGTATCTATCTAGGAGTACAGGCTCGAAACGTCTCTTCAAAGGGTGCATTTCAGGGTCTGCGTTCAGAGGTTCGGGAGGAGGGATAACTGAGTTGTAGTTGCTCATTCGCCTGGAGGTTCGGACGGAGTCTGTGGAGAGCATTGTCAGCCGAGAACTTAAAGATGTGCTCATGGAGCCTTCAAATGTGCCAACTGCTTGAGATATTCCATCTTAACCTTTCCTGCATCTATATATCCACTCACTCGTTCTTTGGACCATTGAAGGTTGTCTCTTCATGCTATTCATATCCCTGAAACTGATCCGCCGCCTAATACTGCCTCCCACACTTCTCAATGGACTCCGCTTGCTCGGGCTCCGAGGCAAACCATCCGCATCCTCAACCTTCAACCTGTCTGTTCTCGGATTCGTCATAGGCGGAGGTTTCTGAATTGGCGCTCCAGCACTGAAGCTTAAATCATCCAAGAAATCCTCTCTCTCATTCGCAAACTTCAACAGTGCCTTATCAAAGTCGAACCCCTCTAGTCCAGTAACCCCGTTTCCATTCTCCTTGCTATTAACGTTAGAAGCCTTGATCGTAACACTACTCCTATTACTCCTTGTAGCATCCACATCCTCAATACTCTGCACCGAGTTCCTTACATCGCTCGACAGCTTGCTAAGTCTGTTCCACGAATTCTGCCGCGAGTGGCGCGCTGTAGCTCGGGGTGTGCCACCGCCTGGCGGCGAAGCTGGTGCACTTTGCTCTCCTTCGCTGCCTTCCTCGATCGTTGCGTCGACTTGTGGTGAGGGTGGCCCCCCAGCACTGCTCAGGCCATTGCTGTTGACTCGTGGGATGGAGGCTCCGAGGAACGGGTCGCTGTACGATATTGAGTCGATGCCTGCGATCCAGAAGTAGTCTGCTAGAGGATTGGATGTCGTGTCCATGCTGGGCAGCAAGCAATTGGCAGATCTGCCGTTTGTGCAGGCGTCTGCGGGCTTAAGATGACATCGGAAGGTGACGTGGGGACGGGACTGAAGTGCAAAGGTGAGCTCGTTGATGCTTTCGATCTAAGATTGAATGCTCTGCAATGATCGATGAGGAGCAGCAGTTTTCGTATGCAAGACGGTGCTGCAATTGGAACGAAGGGTCGAGCAGCAACGTCGTCGTCTTCGCCGTCTGCCCACGATGTGGGAGCACCGGGGGTTGGTGCGGAAAGGGTTCTGGCAGACAATAACGAGACGGGCGATCCGTAATTGGTTCAGAATCGGCGCGACAGTTGGCCGATAGACAGTTGCCTTGGCTTTATTTTGCCAATTCTTGCCTTGGCAGTGTGTAAGCGTTGAGTAGGAATGCAACAAGTATCGGCCGGTTAGTATTGTGTCCTCGTATCGGTACGGTGGTTGATGCTTTTCACCTTCTCTCGTACCGAATGCAGCGTTGTAGAAATTTTGTTTGTGCAAGGAACTGCTTATCGGGATGCGTAAACTAACAGGCAAACCTAGGCCAGGCCGACTGAAAAAGTGACCAGGTGCTGTAGTCTACCTCTGTGCGTTGAGGATGTCCGGGCGGTGGATGATCTGCTGCTCCCAAGAAGCAATTATGAGGGGAAACGCGTCAGAACCGTGCCCGTGTTCCCTTTTGCTTTCGATCTGACGCAGGGACTGCCTGTCATGCCATGCGAACACGGGACGAAAATAGATAGAATATAGTTCACTAGGAGGCCCTGCAATTTGGGAAGAGCAGATCTGGAGAAGAAGAGAGTTGGATAAACAGCATACGAGCAGAAAGGGCGGTATATCATTTCTAGCTCGCGTCACTGTAATATATTTCAGCACGGACTGCCAAACGCGCCGCAGTATCTTTCCTGAAGTGGTGTGCGGACATGCACGTTGAACCGTGTCGACTTTAGGTTCCTGATACGCGCAATCCGCTGATTATCATGCTTTCCCAGTGTTCCCTGCAATTGATGGCACCCCTATTGCCTTTTTTGAGGTGGTGAGAACCTTGAACGCTCCCCTTTTCATCGAAGGTAAACGAGAGCGGCCAGGGGAGCGTATTCGTACATGTTCTCGACCAAGTCACAGAAAATTTCAACAAATCTTCCACCAGTCTCTTCGCATTTATTTTTATACTCGCAATATTCCAATCTTTCAACTGTAACTTCAAGTGAATATATCCAGCACGCGGCCCCTCTTTATCACCCACCGCCTTTTAGCCTGCACCCTCCCAAGTAAAAGGCCCCGGTTCAGGCACCACGCACCTGTGAACAACCACTCAGAAACGTGGCCCCGCCAGCCACGCTCTTAGTTCGTGCAGCTGCTGGCAGCCAGCTCAGATCACCATGCCCGATGCGCACAAGAAACGTTATTTCAGGCTGCGTCGCTGCCAGACCACCCTTCGATACGGTTAGTTGCGTCTGTAAGGCCAGCATGGCATGCCTAAACTTTTACATCTCGAGATGTTACTCGCACAGGAGTCTGCAGGTAGAAAGATGGTGACTTGATCTAGATATCGAAAGGGAAAATCCACCCGTGTACCGGGACTTCTTTGCACGGGAGATATTCAGGGGTAACCCGGCTCCAGAAGGGAAGGACTGGGTGAGATGCAAGACATTGCATTTTCCCCCGGCTTCGTTCACTTCGGTTGAAGCGATTGTTTGCTTTGTGCGAGTGCCAAGTACAAATCTCATTCTGTTACATGATGCTAATTACTGTAGACATCTCGATTTCTGCCATCGGCATGGCAGGCACCAGATCCGGATCTTCCGAGAAAAGGAAGTCCGTATGCGGAACATGCAAGACGAGCTGTTGTCGACGTACTGGCTTCTATGGTGTTTCGTTCTTATTGCACTTCCTTTTCCAGTAGAGAGCACGCGAGTATGACGGATCAAAAGTCGAGATCTTGAAGATCTTGCATTCTCTTTCGAAGTTCAAAATTCTCCCATTTAGCCGTAGTACCTCCCGGAGCCACATCCTTCTTTCACACCGCAGCACCAAACTCGTAGTACCTCAACATGTTTTCCCTTTCTCCATCAACCAACCTCTCGATTCCAGCATCCGGTCAAAACCACCTTGACCTTTTTAAGATCGCATATCAAACAAAATCACCAACATTATCATCACAGCCATCAACCCGCAGTCCTGGGTCTAGCAAGGAACCCTCCTACCCTTAAGGTCTGAAATTAAGGGTCCAGGTCCGCCCATCCCGTCCCGCAGATCTCTGCATCCCTGGCCAAGATGAGATCTTGCATCTCCAAGCCAGATCTAGATCCAGGCTCCGGGGATTGGGAAACTTAATTCATTCCTCTCTCACTGGCTCTCAGTTCAGTAATCAATTTACGTTCCATGTGTGGTGTCACTGTTGGAGATTGATTAGTTGACGTGCTGGGAAGTTTAGCTCGCGGGCGGCGGTTCATTTGGGATTTGGGGTTGAGGATGTGAGGCGAAAGTGTATTTATTGGCACCGGTTGGATATTCGGAGTGGGGTTGGGATTGAAGGATGAGAAACAGTGACTGGGAGAATAACCTGGAGAATGAGCTGAGTAGAACGGGACTGAAGTTAAATAGGTTGATGCCGGAATAAGCGTTGTTGGCGGCAACAAGAAGACACAGTACGGTGATGGATTGAGACATCTCTTGAGCATCACAAGAGAAAAGAAGGACGGAAGTAAACGTAGGAGGGCAGGAAAAGGTATTTCATTCCTCGCCTGCTAAGGGCAGACGTATGGGGAGACGTATCTAAGTCACAATCCATACGTGCACGTCTTCTTCTTGATGATCTACAAAGAGTGTTCATACCACCATGTAGATATCGAAGAAGATGTTGCGCGTACGACAATGGCTCATCTAAGCATTCACGATATTCCATACATACTCCAAACTCCATTCTCCAGTCCTAATGCATGCATATCCACCCATTATCAGTAGACCAGAGGGAAGCCGAGCAAGATGAGGTCTATTTTGGAGCAGGCTGCATTTACAAGTACAAGCTCTGCGCCGCAACAATATCTCTTCTAATCTTCGTGAGCGACTCCTCGAATTTCGAGGCCAGTTCGTCAGATCCCATGACCTTGCCAGCTTGAGCCATCTGTCTCAGCAGTTCTTCAAGACGGCGGAAGAGACGAATGAGCGAGCCTTCGTAGACATCGGTCATTTTGCTATTTCGTCAGTACGCTTTACGAATGAAGGGAGGAAGAGTAACGTACCAAATATCAGCAAAAGACCCCCCAGCAGCCCACGCAAGGACAACCTCCATCAACTCAGGCTTGAAGGTGTCGACATAATCCTCCTCCTTCAACGCCAGCTTGCTATCATTACTCACCTTGGCGATGACTCTCGCCTGGGCCTGGATTTCTCTGAAGTGCTTCTGCAGCTCCTCGGACAGCTCCTTCTTCTGCTGACTCTTTTCCTCGAAGATAAAGCAGGAGAGTACTGCGGCACATACTTCGGGACTCATCTCGTTGAAAAAGCGATTGAAGAGGAGTTCGGACAGGATAAGCTCGTGGCCGTCGCCTGTTGATGAGATCTCGCACGCAACACGAGCCTTGAGCTGCACGACCTCTTGGTCATTAATGAAGCCAAGACGACGCAAGACACGCTTGCGAGACTTCAGCTCATCCATCTGCATGATAGCCAAGGCATCGGAAATTTCCTTCTTCTTGTCCTTGATCTTCTTTCCAACCTCAAGCTTGCCTTTATATTGCTGATACAGCTCCGGTAGTCGAGGTGAGTTATGAAGAGGATTTGCAAGAAGACGAGACTCGAGGACTTCAATCTTGCGGAGCAGCTTCTTGAAGGAGTCGTCTGTGATGCCCATGTTTTCGATTGGGTCCAAGACTGCAATACCATCGGGGAATCGACGCTTCACTTCCTCGAGCGCCTTATGAACCTGGTTCCGTTCGCCTGGGGATCGGAGATCCTTTGGCATAAACAGGCGTACATGGCCAATCGACTCAACGCACGTCAGGAGCACTGGAATGACTTCCATCTTGCCTTTCTCGCCTTCCGCGGGTGGTCTGATACCACCTGGAAAGTCATTGTGTGCTTGGGTGCCGACTGAAGAGTCGTCGGATACGGACAGCAGAACGTCCAGAACGTAGGCTTGTTGTGGCTCGTACTCCTCCTCCACTCCTCCCTTTCCAGCAGGTCGACGCTTTGTGAACTTGACAACAGCACCCCAGCCAAAGTCTTTTTCACCATACTTTATGTGTACAACACGTCCAGGCTGCATGAATTGTAAGCAGTAATTTGGATGGTTGATAACATCGCGCATATCCTTCATGTAGGAAGAAATTTGCTGTCGAAGCTCGAAGTATTCCTTGATCGTAGCTTCATCCGCGATTTCGAAACTGTCTCGTTCCATCTGCAGCTTTTGAAGCTCCTTCTCTAGTCCAAAGACACCAGACGTGTTTTGGAACTGGTAGAAACAATGCTCCAACATGAATTCTGGTGATATGTTCTCGATTCTCATCAAGTTGAGAATCATATTGTAGCCCAGATAGAAGGCTGAGTTGAGCTTGTCTTGCTCTCCTCGGACAATCTCCTTTGCTGTCGCAGGTTCCATCCTGTCATCAATCATCATAATGACGATACCTCGGTCATCGAGACCTCTTCTACCTGCACGACCCGACATTTGGACGAACTCAGAGGGTGTCAAATATCTTTGACTGACACCATCGAATTTCTTTACTGAAGTGAACACCACAGTCTTTGCTGGCATGTTCAGCCCAATAGAGAAAGTTTCCGTGGCAAAAAGCACCTTGATCAAGTTCTCTTGGAACAAGATCTCAATCGTCTCCTTGAGAATCGGCAGTAGGCCAGAATGATGAACACCAATTCCACGGCGCAGGAGAGGCAAGATATGCTTGATCTGGGGAAGATCCTTGTCCTCATCCGATAACGACTCGATTGCACTTTCGAACACCTTCGTAACCATAGCCTTCTCTGAGTCGTCATTGAAAGCCATAGTGCTCATCTTCAATGCATATGCCTCGCATTCCCGCTTGCTGAAACTGAAAACAATGACGGGATTCATGTGCTTCAACATGATCATGCGGACAATCTTATATATGTCGTTCTTATTGTCGTCCGATCCGCCCTTATTCGTCTTCTTATCCTTACCTCGGCCTTTTCGTGCAGCATTGATGTCGGCTGGATCTGCTCCCTTATTGTGTTCAACAGCAGCCATGGCTTTAGCAAAATTGTCCTCCCGGAAGTTGCCCTTCTCGTCAACGATCAAGTGGATGCCATCAGCACCAGCGGGGAAGAAATAGTGTTGTAGGGGTGTAGGTCGGAAATCTGTGTAGACAATATGGCATGGCTGGTGGTGGGTTTTGGTGATCCATTCTGCGAATTGCATAGCATTGGGAATTGTTGCAGAGAGAAAAACGTATCTAACCTTGTCTGGTAACAAGATGATTGTCTCTTCCCATACAACACCTCGAGATTTGTCTCTCATGTAATGAATCTCATCAAAGATCACCCATTGCACCTCTCTCATGATTTCAGAACCTCGATACAACATTGATCGCAAAATCTCGGTTGTCATGACCAAGCAGGTGGCCGTAGGATTGATGGTGACATCTCCTGTCATAAGACCCACATCACCAAACTCCGCCGCAAACTCTCGGTATTTCTGGTTGCTCAAAGCCTTGATTGGACTGGTGTAGATGACCCTCTGGTTGTTCTTCAAGCTCTGCGCAATTGCATACTCTGCGACCACAGTCTTCCCTGCACTGGTATGCGCGGACACAAGAACACTCTCTCCACGCTCAATCGAAGCAATTGACACCTTCTGGAAAGGGTCGAGCTCGAAAGGATACACCCGGGCGGGCTTTTCGGGCGACTTGTGTTGTGAAATCGGAATGTAGTTGTATTCGGGGGGCAGAGAGACTTGATGCTGAATATTATGTTGAATGACCAAAGCTCCGTCATCGCTTCCTTGGAGTCCTGCAGCTGCTGCAACTTCTCTCGATTGTTCGGTTTGAAAAGTGTCCGTGACAACTGGCTCTGCTTCCTCCTCTCTGCGTCGTCTCTTGACATCCTTTTTGTCAACGGTAGGCTCTGGATCTTCCTCCACAGGATCTGCTTCTGGCGCCTCGTTCGCATCGATCATCTGGTCATCTCCGTTCTGTTCCTCCTCGGCTGCCTTCACATCCCCACTAGCAGTTCTCTTCTTGCTCTTGTCCTTCTTTTCCTTCTTCGGTTTCTTGGGAGCTTCAACACTCGCGCTCGCAGGAGCTTCTTCGAACACGGCGAAAAGATCGTCCATCGTGCCTAGTATTCCTTAGCACGCATCAGCAGCCTTGTGAGATACCTCATCAACTTTCGTGTTGCGACATGAATTCGTGAATTCGTAAAAGCGGTTCACCTTTCGAAGTTGTTGTGCTTCTGCATCACAAATATTTTGATAGCTCCGAGCTTTAGGCGGCCTCAACCCCTGCTAGTGCGAGTCAAGCAAACGAGCTTCCGAATTATCGAACGACCTCACGCTTCACTCCTCTCCCCAAACAAATCAGAGAATCAGAACTTCAAGGCACGTTCAGTAATGCCAATTGGTATTTAGTCAAGCTAATGGAGGGGAATAGATGCTTTCCCGAGCCGCAATCCGCGCTTCGCCCACGATGCAGATGGTTGCCCGTCGTGGCTTCCACTCCACCCGCGCCCAGATGTCATCACCATACCATTACCCCGAGGGCCCGCGAAGCAACATCCCCTTCAACCCGTTGACGAAGTGGTTTGCGCTGAGATACTGGGGCTTTATGTTTGTTGGGTTTGGTGAGTGCTGGTTGAGCTCGAAGGAGCTGTTTTGAGGTGATCACGCCACTAATTTTGGTACAGCCGCTCCCTTCGGTGTTGCAGTTTGGCAGACGTACAAGAACCAGTAAAGCAAGAATTTGGGATATGGGGGTGGAATGGATTGCTCGGTTGTAGAATTAGATGGGGCTGGGACGATGGGAATGCATACGGTCATCCAGACTTCAAATACGCATGTTCTTCGACTTTCTGCTGTGGCAACGATTAGGTCTGTCAAGAATACACTCCAATGGCACATAAGATCTGGCAGACTCGTGAATGGCATTCAATTCCAGATCAAATACTGAGAAGCGCCCCAGCTCAGTGTCTCTAATGAATTGCATGCTACGCCGCGAACGCCCCTTCCCATTTCCCCACACTATGCTTGTCCCTTAACCCTCGTGTCAAAAATCAACCTGTCGTAAACTTGAAAATCAAAGACCCCCTCAAAGTCATCCTTGATCTTGACCAACTGATCAACAATCTCCTGCATCGGCTCCGGATCGTTGCTATTAAGCGTAAGACCGCTAGCAGTCATCATCCACTTGTCATCAGCATCAAAGAGAATGAGGTCCTTAACGGCAGGGAGACGTGGTCTGATCACAGATTCTGGGTGCTCTTGGCTTGGTGGCAGGGTGGCCCAGCGGAAGATCTCAAAGACAATGTCGTTGTGCACGTAACGGAAGCTGTCCATGATCATTTCCCCAAGGAGACTAGGGAGGTTAGATTGTGAATTGGACGGAGGGGTGAGAGACTCACTTGTGACCAGATGATTTCATGAAAGTGATCAAGCCTTTCTCGTTCTCAATCTTGATGATTGCTCGGCTGTTGACTGGTCTTGCGGTTCCTGGGTCAGGGACTTCGGTCCAAATCAGGGTTCCGGGGATTTGGTCCAAATCCATCTCACTGAACGGTTGTTAGCAAGTCTAGATAGGATACTGTAGTGATCAAAAGAAACTTACGGTCCATCAATAGTCTTCTCGGGATCATTCTCATCCTTCTTTCCAAATTGACTAGTATCAACTTCATACATGACTGGCATGATGTAAGAAGCTCGGGAAAGCTGATTATGGAGTGTTTGCCAAAGGATCTGTCTCTGCTTTGGCTGAGCCTTGATGAAAGCCTCATCAATACCCTTCAGCTTCTGACCATGCTCGACTCGAGGGCCTTGGAACATCAGTCGACGGTGAATTTGGTGGATAGGTTGATGCTCGCAATAGCCTTGCAGGATCTTGAGCAACTTGCGCAGTTCATCTTGGTTCACCACAGCCTGGAGCCAGAGCTCATGCATGGTGTCCTGCGGGATCTCTGGTTCTGGCCACATGAGGTCAGCGTCAGCAACTTCCGGAGGTATAATCCTCTCGTTGACAGTCGCAGCTGTAGAAATTGGGGGATCTCGGAGGTTCATCTTCTCGAAAGCCTCGTCGACTTCGGTAGTTGAAGAGCTTGAGGGACCTTCGAGGCCCAGGTTCCCGAATCCCAGCTTGGCAGCTTCATCCAATTCCAAGTCGTCGGCCATGATTGCCAATGGTTGATTTGTGATGTATCTCGGTGTGTAGACTCGACATGATATAGAAAATCAGGCGGCCAAAGAAACAGAGTGGTGAAGGAAAGTTTTGGAAGTTCGTGTTCTGCCCAGATACTTCTGGGATAACATGGCAATATAAACTCGCATTCATGAGTATGTGAAAGGGGCAAGATTGAAAGGCAGCCAACGTACTTCAAAAGGACCTCAATTCAAGAAACTGTCTTTAATAGTGAGCCCAAGGTTCATCAACTCAAATGATAGAGTTCTAAGTACAGTTCATGTTGCATTATTTCGTTTTATTGAGTACGTTGTGAGAAGGGACTCGCTATGGCTCCAGAATTTCGTTTCCCCACCATCTCGCTTCGAGCCCTTGCAGCGTTGGAATTCCAGTGGATTTTCACCTCTCTTTCTACGTGCAAGATCTTTCCATTCACCTCATTTTTTCAATCACATTCTTAACACAAAATTCTCAATTGCTCCGATCGCGAAAGTTCGCTTTTCGATGCAAAGAGATAGAAATTTAGAGATAAGATAAGCTCAAGGCCACACAAGCTTGGGACCTAAGAATGGTATTGCATCATAGCCACTTTCAAAACTGATATTTCCTTTCCACATTTTCATTTCTCCGTTTATACATCCCTTTGAATTGCTTTCCAAATTTCGTCGATTTTCCTTGTTTAAGACACTTCGAGCTTCATTTACTGCGATTGTCAAAACACACTCCATCATGATGAACTCTTCTCTGATCTCAACTATTCAAACCCTCTTCCAGGCTCAATCTGCGAACAACAGCATCACAAATGCCACGACAAATCACATGTCACGACAAATCACATGTCACGACAAATCACATGTCACGACAAATCACACCCCACCTTTCCATACCGCGAAGCAAGATTGCACTCTCTCTGGAGTGAAAGCTGTGCTAACCAGCGCTGTTGTTATGTGTGTTTTCGTCGGTATCACGCAGCTACTCTTCTAGGCGGGTATATATTCGGGGTTGGGAGGGTGTTGGCCGCGGAATGAATATCGGCCGCTATGGAACCCATTCCCCCGCAAAGACATCGATTGGAACGAGAGAGTATCTCATCGCAGAGAGCAGCTTGTGCCTTTGGTTAGGCATCATATCAATCTTGGGGCGAATAAAAAAAGCAGGGAAAATTTGAAGGAAGAGTTCTTGGCTAAGATTGCGGCGGAGAATGAGGATACCATGAGAAGGAATTGGAGAAGGTCGGACTGGATAAGCAGGAGGCTGAGAGGGGGGAGTTTATCAAGTTATAGGGAGATTGATATTCCTAGCCGTGAAGGGGTGGCGGCTGTTCTGGAGCCGCATTTCTTGCCGAAGGAAGAAGGGTGGTATGTGAAGCAGAGGAAGTGTATGAGAAGTATGGTGTGGTGATTGTATGAAGTTGGATCAGAGGCCATAGATATATGTCACTTAAAGTGTCACCGGATCTCATCTTGATTGTCTTCACATTAGTTCTGGAACTAATTTGCGTTTTCAAACCAACTTTCATCCCTTGATATAGCATATGTATGACTCCCAGTGTTCTTTTCCTTTCCTTTCCTTTCCTTTCCTTTCCTTTCCTTTCCTTTCCTTTCCTTTCCTTTCCAACTTTTCTCACAACCCACCATCCATCTTTTCCACTTCCTATTCACCCAAGTCTCCTAGTTGGCAAAGTCATTAATGATCCCTTCAAAGTCACTATCAATCGTGTCCTTCTCCATATTCGCCTGGTCCTTGGTATCGTCACTCGCAATTGCGATCAGTGCATCTGCGAAATCATCCGTGTCGTTCTTCAACGTGCTCAGATCATTCTGCACAGTGCTCGTCAATCCGGCAGCAGCGAACTGTGCCTTCTTATTTTCAACCGCTGTGAGCGCGTCTTCGATGTCCGGTGCTAAGTTGGAACGGCAGCGATTACGGTCACGGAGTCGGCGGAGGATCGTTGGGATGTAGACTTGGCGTCTGAGGTGCCAGATTTGATGGAGGTATTGAGGGTACTGTCGGCGTTGGTGACGGGGATGGCGCTGAGGAGTCCGCCGGAATAGGAATCGACGGCGGAAGTTAGGGCTTTGACGTTTGAGTCGATGATGGAGATGTCGTTGAGGATGGTTGTTGTATCACGCTTGCCGATAACTAGAGCAGAGACAAGGAGGCAAGGAGGGGGACGCTCGTGATGACCATTTTGTAGGTTTGTGGTGGAAGTGTGGTGATTGGGATTGACGGAGAAGAGAGTGATAGGATGTGAGTTGAGTGGGGGTGATGGGTTGGAGTGCTGGAGTATATATCTCTCATGAAGGGTCATCGAGGAAGCTAGATAACTGAGTCTAACCCAGTTTAAGTTCTCAAACAGACTGGAGCTATTCTTCAGCTCTTGTTTGCCTGAATAGAACAACATCGTGACCGGATCCCAGACTTCAGTGGAAGGTCATGATCTCTATCTAGAGTAGTTCTTGTTGGACCCAGCATGAAGCAAGTATAGATTGCGGCAACTAGAAAACAGAGAACCTGGAGTAATGAACTTCCGGCATCTTGTCCCTGGGGGTTTTTCTACCCCGCAAAAAATAGAGAGCGCTTGGATGCACGCTGGGAACTGTTCGAAGAATCAATTGTTAATAACCTGAGCAGATCAGATGTTCCTCCATCCATTCAGATCACAAAGATACGGCTCAACGGTAAAGGCGTTGAGCATATTCCCCAGGAGGAATAGAGTGAGAACTACCGAATGCTACAACATTCAGGGGCGGCAGTAGCTTGTGAGGGAGGAGGCTAAATTGGACTTGCCTCGGACTTTTCGAAATTTCGGTACTTCCGCTTGGAAGAAAATTTTGGTAACGAGCCTTGGTGCTGAGAGGAATACCGAGGTATTGTGTTCTTGGATGTGAAGCATACAGTCTGCACATCCATAAGCAGTAGGCGGAAGGGTGTTGTGAAGTGACTGCCGAGGTGTAATAGTGCTGATCCCAAGAGCCGCAGTACCGGCAAACATTAAAAGGAGCTTCTGTTTCTACCCAGGTTAGTTGCAAATAGACAATGAATAAAAGTTCTTCCAAGCACCTCGTGAGCTTCCCCATGTTTGGATGCGAGGTATTGGTTGCTGTACTGGGATCTTCAGGCGGACACGCTCTGAAAATGCTCAATTCCAGCTTTTGGATAAAACAATGGCTTGCATCGCATTCTCCCTGACTTCCGGTCAATCGCTGACCAAGGAAAAAGCAACTCTCAAAGTAAAAGTCTGTTGTGCATCGCTTGATGATGAAAGCAAGGCTTTGAGGTATTTTCCCATACCTCCGTGCCTCGCCGTAAAGCTCTGCAAAAGGGCAACTTTCCCGAGACAACAAACTTTTCCCTCAAACGGAAAGAATCTTCTTCCATGTGCAGCGCTGCATGAACCGTGGGGTTGAACGGGATGTGGAGAGCTTCATGCAGTCACCCCAATGGTGAACTCTCCTTCGACCGACTGGCAGCAGCTTCCACTCCTGCAGAACCAAAGAGAGTGTGTATGCACGAGTTGCTCGATACCGACCTCACATCACGCCAGTCCTGGACTGACACCTGAAAAGACCTTCAGACTTTCTCCATATCTCCGCAGCAGGGCATTCGGAACTGGCCGCTATCACAATATCGGTCGACTTCGGAGCTCAGGAACTCTCTTTCAACTCCGTTCTTTATCTCCCTTTCTCGTGTTCCTTTGTTTCTACTGCTTCCCATTCACCGTTTCCGTGTGCATAAAATTCTCTTCATTTTCGATTTTCAATACGTGTGTGAAAAGTTTCTCTCCAACGCATTCAAGAAATTTCGAGTTTGATTTTTCTGCAAGTGAGCCGATTTCGCTGCAGCTCTCCCACCTTTCACAAGCCACAGCTCCTTCGCGGGAGTCCTCGGCGTTCGGGCACGTTCCCTCTTTCTGACAGAAAGATATCTGTGATAAAAGCTGCCAGCCCACTGCTTTCTCAACAACACGAACCCACTTCCTCCAACGCAACATAATTCACAACCGCACAACGCGCCAGCAGGACCCTGAGATCCCGCGCCAGCTTCATCGACTATCTTTCTCGCTCAATCAGATTTTGAAAAGAAGATGTTCGCTGCGACCAGAGTCCTCAAGCAAGCCGCTGGAGCCGAGCGCACTCCCATGATCAAGTTTTTGGGCAAGCGGAGCATTCCTTGTACGTCTACCTCCATACTCTCACAACTTCTCCTCCATAACTTGCAATGTAATTGATTGACTAACGTCTATATAGCATCCATCGACCACACACCCCACGCCCACCCAGCATCTCCCTCCCACTCCCTCCCCTCCGACTGGTCCTCTGCCCCAAAGCCCTCTACTTCCTTCTCTAGCTACAGACAACAAGCACAGCAACATGGTCCGCTAGGCCGCACAAAGAGCAATGATGGTACTCTAGGTTCGATGTCTGGCCATTCCCTTGGACCGGTTAAGCCAGCCAAAGGCGAATACTTTGATCGGAATGAGCTGCCGGCACGCTTTAGACGCACGCCAATTGATATGGCGGAGATCGATGCTATCGAGACCGGAGGTGCTACTTTGGTCTGCTGAGGGAGTGGCAGGTCGAGATGTTGTGATATTGTATAAACAGGAGATGGGAGGGAAGAAAAAGCAATGATACCCCACGAACATACGAGAATTGCTTTGGATGATGGTCATGAGGGCATGAGGTGCAGCGGGCAAGATGAAAGTCGTTTCGCGGATTCATGAAGCATTGGGCGAGTGAAGAAGGGACACGGGAGGAGGGTAGTCTTGCGGCTACTTGTGCATTGCTGAACGTACCTATACATAGAGCGCTGGAGTTTGCTGTAGGGATTTTTTGAATGGATGCGTTGATCATCACTCTGTGCTGGTATATTACTAGATCCTCTCAATGGCAATTCTCTCCTTCAGAACCCCTCTATAGCATTCTGTGAAACCCTATATCTTCCACCACTTATACAATGCCTTGTACAGATGCCGAATCGTGAAATTCTATGAGCAAGGTACAGAAACAACTTCATTCGGGAGTATCTCCCGAGAAAATCCTGCGGCTTTCTACTAAATTTGAGCTATACTACACCCCGCAATCTCTACTGAGATCTTTCCAACTCCTCCCGCAGCCTCTTCAGAATCGAAATCTAACTTCATCCCAATTCTTTCGTCTGTTGTTGTCAAAGACTGAGGCAATGTCAATATGTTTTTGATTGTTGATTCCGTCTAAGTTGCCAAGTTTTGAGACGTGTCAAGATGCTTTTCGCTGTTCTTCATTTAACACAATAACTTGAGATGTACATTGGTGACGCTTAACACAGGATTTGATGCATAATTGTACTTCGATTCTTCGAAGACCTGAGTGCAATGGATGGCAACACGAACGAATGTTCCAAATGGCGGTGATAGTTTGTGGCAATGACAGTTCGTGCATTTGTAAATTGGAATTGAAGCTTCGGTGTATTTATACTCGTCAATTAGGCTCAATCAACGACCTCGCTTCCCCTTCCCGAAACGAAACGTTCATTCTCCAACCTCCAACTACCTCAAATAAGCAAAACCCAATCTGTGCAACACAACATGTAGTTGTAAAGACGAAATGATAACGGATAATAAAAAAAGACCAGGAGCCTATCACAGCGAGTTTGAAGAGATTGACCAGGCGAATAATCTTGTTGCGAAGTATATCCAGCAGGACTTTTGTGGGGAGGATGAGAAGGATGATAGTACGAGAGTTGATGTCGTCGTGAGATTCACATTCTCGTTCTCACTCCCATTCTCCTCCAAAGAAACTGGATTTTGAATCTGGGGGAGGGGAATGGGTCTTTACTTTTAGGGATTGGGCTGACTGAGAATTAGGTTCCCAAAAGTTCTACGGGATATCAAAGTTTGGGGAGGAATATCTTGAATGCGTTCTTACCCGCGGGATACCCGCATAGCGTCACGAGTGATTATCTTGAGTATCAGATCTATGATAGCTTTCAGGCGTTCTCAAGCTCGATTGCGGGGATGTTGAGTTCGAGGGCTGTGTTGGAGGGTGAGTGGTTCCTATTTCTTTTCTGTTTCTCAATGTCAGCTTTGTTCAATGTTCTCTATCTAATTTTCGAGTTTGTATGCGTCCGAAACCCAGTCTCTCATACTTTCAATTTCTATTCTTCCACGCCCTTTCAAGACTAACAAGTCCCCAGGTATCGGCGTCGGAGACTCCCACGCCTCTCCCACAGCCGCTCTTCTTCTCTCCGTCCTCCAGGAAAGCATGGGTCGAATAGCTACCATCCTCTTCGCTCACAGACTCGGCAGCTCTCTCGAACCAGAATGTAAGATGTACCGCCTGCTCGCCGACATCTTCAACGACTGCGCCATGATCTTAGACTGTCTCTCTCCTGCTTTTCCAAAAGCTACGCGAGTCGGGTTGCTGAGTTTGAGTAGCGTGCTGAGGAGTCTCTGTGGTGTGGCGGCGGGAAGCTCGAAGGCGAGCTTGAGTGCGCATTTCGCTACGCAAGGGAATCTTGGAGAGTTGAATGCTGTGCGTGATCTACCTACCTCTTTCAAAAGCACAGTTACTGACCACCTAGCAGAAAGACTCAAGTCAAGAGACTATTATTTCGTTGATGGGCATGTTGGCAGGCAGTTTGGTCGTCTCGTACGTGAGCTCAAAATGGGCTACCTGGACCGCCCTCATCTTCCTCCTCGCCATCCATCTCGGAACCAATTATCTGGCTGTAAGAGCAGTGTGTATGCGTACTCTCAATCGCCAGCGCGCAAATCTGGTCTTTTCGGATCTGCTTGAGCAGATGAGTGAGCTCGCTGAGGGAGTGGGTGACGGGTTCAACATCACGAATTTGAGAATCCCGTCACCAAAAGAAATCTCTCTGAAAGAAAGGATTTTTGAACGAGATGGCGTACTGAGGTGGAAGGGTGGAAAGGTCCTCGGGTATTGTAAACTGGGCGTTGATCTCCGTTCCATGCTGAGGTGTTTTGTTCAACCGGACTCAGCAACCGGCAGCTATTCTGGTCCCCGAATGCTGGAATTTTCACGTCTATGTTCTGATGTGCAGGTGGACTTTCCGTATATGTTAATGTACGAGAAGCCGAGCAAGACTGTGTTGATTGCGTTCCAGGACAGAGTGACGAGTAGGGATGTATTAGATGCTTGGGTGTCTGCGCTTATCTGTGTGAGAGCTAGAGGGATGTCAGAGGAGCAGCTTCGAGCTTTGAGAAAGGCGGGTTCTCTCAATGTCAGAAAGGAGTTGTATCTTCAGTTGGCGAAGGCTGGATGGGACCTTGATACTGCCGCGTTGGAGACGAGGTCTGGGACTAGGTTCAGGAGGAAGGATGCTGTGGCTTCTAAGTAATTGCTGCAGTTTGTGCATAGCAACCATGTATCACTATTTGTGTCTTTCTGCCTAGTCTTTTATCAAATACAGTTGTGATGGGACCACTTCACCTTTGCGAAGTACCTACATCAGACATTCTTTTACATGTTGATACATCCGTCCCATTCCGTCGAAGCGGAGAGTCCCTAAAGCCGCAAATCCGTCCAACACCCAATGCCCTCCTGTACACTTAAACTTACACAAGACCCAATGCCTTCACTCCCCTCATCTTCCACCCTTCCCAAGTATTCAACTTCGGCCTCACATCCAGGAAAAAGTTCAACTTCCCCTTCCCATCATCCTTCCCAGCATAGAAATCAATCACATATTCCACCCTCGTCCCGCACCTATCCACAACCCAATCATGGCGATCAAAAGGTGGCGCATAGCCAAGTAATGTGTTGATTCGGGCTTTGGGCGACATGGTGGTGGAGAGGCCGAGGAAGGAGTGTAGGCGTGGGCCACCGCATCTATGCCATTCTGTCAGTACAAACCCTCCCAAGCCCCGCCATTTCAACCCAACAAAACATGCATATTATTGTGCCAGGAAAGAGAAAGTATAGGCGTACTTCTGCTCTGCTCCGTAAGGCCTCTCCCACTCCTTAATCTCCTTCCACGCCCTCTCATTTACCGCATTATGAATCGGCACAATAGTCTTCATATCCTTCGCCTCACTGCTATACCCTTTCCTCTTCATGGCTTCGAAGAACATTTTCTCGGATGGGTAGATCCAGTTCCCGCCTTCACTTACCCCAGACTCCTTTTCACTGTTCGCAGGTCTTGCGCTTGCATCGTTGGAAACTGGGGAAGCTCGCGGAATCGTCGATACTTCGCGGTCGGTGCCTAAGGAAGGTGGAGTTGAGGAGGGTGGGAAAGGAGCAGGTGAATTAAATCTGGAGAAAAGGCCGCGAGTGGTTTGGGGAGGAGGCGTCTGGTCGATAGAGCTGGAGTCACAGCTATTTCCTTGGGAGGACTTGGATGCTTGCGCTGCGAGGCCGGGAAAAGCTTCAGTCTTCGAGGTATTGGATTTGAGCCATGCTGCTCGGGTCGCCGGATCAACTGGGCATGTTTCTGGGGGTGTTTCTGTGTCTTTCGCCATCTCGATATCTGGTATTCGCGTTGAATATAGAGTTTACAATTCGATCATGCTTCTCTGCATGGAATGTTTTTTGGTCCCTGAATGTCGGAGCTTGGCGACAAAATCGCCGATTGGTCGGCACTGACCGCTTCCAATATATTTGTTCGAGACTGCAAAACAAAGTTCCATATTCTTCGATTTGGAGCTATTGAGACTCTTTCACAGTCGTAACAAGAAATTGAGAGACAAGACAGTGATTGACCACCATGGCAGATACCAAGATCCACCAAGCCAGCACGACCGCACCAGTCAACATCGCTGTCGTCAAGTATGTTTAAGATAACCCCTCCATTTCACCCCGCCTGAACACAACAATTCCCACAATTCTAACAAAAGTCCAGATACTGGGGCAAAAGAGACCCAAAACTCAACCTCCCAACCAACTCCTCCGTCTCAGTCACACTCTCGCAAGCTGATCTCCGGACGCACACAACCGCAGCTTGTTCTGCTTCCTTTGGATCAGAAGATACCCTCCTCCTCAACGGCTCACCACAAGATGTCTCTGGCGCGAGAACCCAAGCCTGTTTCCGCGAACTACGGTCTCTGCGCTCAGCTCTCGAGTCCTCGTCCCCATCTCTCCCGAAATTGGCGCACCTCCCTCTACGTATCGTCTCAGAGAACAACTTCCCCACTGCCGCCGGTCTTGCGTCCTCAGCTGCTGGATTCGCTGCCCTCGTTCGCGCGATCGCGAATTTGTACGAACTTCCAAGTTCGCCGACTGAGTTGAGTAGAATCGCAAGACAAGGCAGTGGGAGTGCGTGCCGCTCGCTCTTTGGAGGATATGTCGCCTGGAATATGGGCGAGAAAGCCGATGGCAGCGATTCCGTCGCTGTCGAGGTCGCGCCTGCGAGTCATTGGCCTACCATGCGCGCTCTCATCCTCGTCGTGTCTGCGGAGAAGAAGGGTGTATCCTCTACCTCAGGCATGCAAATCACAGTTCAAACCTCAGAGCTATTCGCGAGACGTGCAGAGGTTGTGGTCCCGAAGCATATGAAAGAAATGGAGGAAGCTATTTTGGCGAGGGATTTCGAGAGCTTTGCGAAAGTGACCATGATGGAGAGTAATAGTTTCCATGCTACGTGTCTGGATACTTATCCTCCGATATTTTATCTGAATGATGTGAGTAGGGCGGCGATTAGGGCGGTGGAGGATATTAATAAGGCGGCTGGGAAGACGGTGGCGGCGTATACGTTTGATGCGGGGCCGAATGCGGTAATTTACTTCGAAGAAGAGAACATGGGGGCCGTTGCTGGTGCGCTGAAGAGTGTTGTGGGCCATGTCGATGGGTGGCAGGGAAGGGAGATAGCGGTGAATGAGAAGGTGGTGGGGGAGATTGATGGGAGGGCTGTGGAGGTGCTGAAGAGTGGTGTTAGCAGAGTGATACTGACGGGCGTGGGAGAGGGTCCGATTAGGTGTGAGGAGAGTTTGATTGGGGTTGATGAAAAGCCAATTAAGAAGTAGGTGGGTTGGGAGGACAAAAGTTGAGTGGTGTTGTTCATAGATGAGGTGATATCCTTCTTGCATTTTGTTGCATTGCATCTGAATAACTTGCTCAATCTCTTACTTGTAAGATTACTTTTGGTGCTTGCTTATTGATGTCAATGTTTGTCCACTGGTTAAAAAGCTTTGCTCAATTCCATTACGATCTGAAGGTGCAGATTCGGGGAACTTTGAGGAATGTTATTTTGAGTTATTTTGGATCTTAAGATCTTTCGATTTGCTGCAATTCAATTAAGCAAAGTCCTTCGCTTATTTCTCCTGTCCATGGCGCCTTCCTTATTTGAAATCCAGTTCGGCTTTCTGATAGCACTGTCATCGCTAAGAGCACTGTCGTGATGCATAGCACTGTTACAAATGTTAATGCTGCCGCAATAACATGGCTCTCGAATAAAACATTGTATTGTTCGCACAACAAGAAAATCTGTCCAGACACTATTCTCTTGGTTGAGCATGATCTGCAGGTATTTCGACGTCTCATTGGCTTGTTCCAAAGCGGCAGAGACTCCAGTAAGAGATTAGTAGAGAAGCGAAGCTTGTAGTTCGATGAAGACAAAGCTTCGGAGAAAGCGAATAATTCAAAGGACATGAAACAAAGTTGAACGAAGCAGCACGAGATCAAGCCTGAACATCCTTTACTTATAGCGCATTAACAGCATAAATTCCTTTTCCTCGGCGGAGGATGATGCCCTCATCGCTTCTGGCCCGAGTTCAGGGGCGCTCTCGCTAAAGTACCAGTTTCAAAGCGGTCGTGACAGGCTCTCTTTCAACGTGTGCTCCTTCAACCGGTTCCCCCAATGAACCGCTCCCCGAGTAAATTCAGCAAGAACGTCCAAAAAGAGTATTTATTGTCGAAGGATTGGATGATTTCCAGCTCCAGCTCTCTTCATGTGCTGGTACTTTCGTAGACGAATGATCGTTGATTCAGCCCACTGGGAGTCCAAAAAAACGTCCATAGCAGTGACCGGACGCGATTGCAGATTTCGTTTAATATCAGCGGTATCTAACTTTTACAGTCATCAATTGCTCGACGGTTATACAACAGTAAGTATTGGCCTGGGGTTTCGTCCTTCGCCATTTATTGATTTTGTCTTACGGTGCGGCTGATGCCGCTGCCAGCTGTCCCGCACTTGCGTCAGTAGCAGAACAGGCCCGCTAAAGCTGACACTGAAATCTCTGCAAAGTGGCCAAAAACCTCAGCGCAAATGCGTTGAGTTTCTGTCTGTGAGGCTTTCGCCGACAGTCGATAGTGTGCAGGCCTTGCAGTCATTGGATGGTATAAGGTACTGAGGCTTAGCGGGTAACACAGCAAGAACGTGTGGGCAGTGCTTTGCTTACGTAACTTACATGCAATTATTTACCAATCACTTTCACTGTAAAGTCACCTATGAATTGGCTTAGAATTGCACGCATTTGCGTCGAGTTCACATCACTCTGCAATTGGAAATCGTTCGCAGTTCAGATGAATCCCAATTTTGGACAGTGGTTGAGACCGCTTCTTCGTTAACACTTTCTGTGTTTATTTTCGGTTGCACTTTTACGCCTCTCTTTCTGCGTTCGATTCTACGCCTATTTCCCGACCTTGAAAGCCCCGTTATCCTTAAAATGTGTCAGTATTTGGTTGATAGGCAATCCGCGTTAATGTTGTAAGTACTCCTTTGTAATACCAGAAGGCGGCTAGTCGTTTACCATCTTCACCAAAGGCGCATCATGGAAGTAGTCCCGGCTCCTTCGGACATTGTCGATAAGAATGGCTTTGAAGTTGCAGCCACTTTAGAACCACAAGTTGTGGAAGACAAAAGAACTGCCGGATCCGAGCTTGTGGAGTTTCTGGAGCTTGTAAAGAAAGGGGACCTCGTTGGTCGTCGAAGAAAGGCGAGTGGCGATTCCGGCTACTTCACCAGCAGCTATAGTGACGATTATCTTACCCATCAGTCCGCTTCTGGCAATATTGTGAACAGTCCAGCTAAGCGAGTCCAGAAACATCCAGTCACTTTCCAATGCAACCTCTGCCCAAAACGCTTCAACCGAGCATACAACTTACGTTCACATCTCAGAACTCATACTGAAGAGAGACATTTCAGACCTGAAACTGGCCGCACTTGTATAAAACCGCTGTGCAATGCCAACGGAAGTGTGACTACAGAGGGTGGGGATGATGCAGGAAACGTTGGGAATCTCCTACTGCCAGCTGCCGGCTTTATCCAAGTCAGCCATTGGAATTTCCTCCCTCTCCGAGGTCTGTAGAAGTTGCCAAGCATGATAACAATGAGAGTTTGCGTAAAATTGGGCGGACATACGAGGAATTCAAGGAGTTTAAATTAGCATGGACCGTCCTAGCACGAAAAGACGGTATTATCGGTCCTGTAATACTGTCAAACCACGACCCGCTCATTCTCTGTATCGAAGGATCATCTGCAGCTACGGTGACAATTGGCCAGGGAGTCATGGCGGAGGAGACAGATTCTGATGTTCTTCTTCACAATAAACCATTGGAAAGCAAATGCTACCGGGACACTCACATGACAAACTCTAAAGTCCAGGAGCGAGAAATTCCAGGGAGTGTAATCAAGTTAGCTGTGGATCTTCATGAAAGCGATATCTCGCACAATGTAACGAATTCTTTACATTCTCTATCAGAAGAATGTATTCCGGCGAGAGCCTGCATTCGACTTCCTAACTTATTGCTAGACAACGTGTCTACCCGCTGTACCTCCATTGTCGCTCCATCCGACTGTGGCCACGACTCTCTACCCATTGGAGAACTCAACGCTGGCATGTCCGCGCAGGATGTATACGATTTCCATGCCCAGAAGGGAACGGGGGCGCTCTAATGATGGGGACGAGGATGAGGCACGCTGCACAGAATATCGAACTCGAAGGCGAAGAAGCTTATTCGCTTTCTTCCAGCGAGAACTCGTCTAACTCCGACTCTGAAAATGGATATGAGAGCACAAGCTACCGATCTGTCATGGAGAACTCGAGGAACAGTGTGATACCGTGACTGATGGATGAACATCATTCTATTTCCAAGTCTGCCCTCGATAGCGTCCACAAGTTCGAACGGCGTCGGGCTCATTCTCTTCTGTCAGCACACAAACATCAGACAATGCAAAAAAGCCGAGTAAGGAGCCTTCTCAGAGTCAAGGTAAACGAGCGCGGGAGAGTGACCAGTATCCTGATGATGAGGAAAATACAAAGGATAAACGTCGACGAAGCAGAGAGTCAACTTGGAAGGATGGACCTCCTGCAAACTTTCGGTATTTCGCGTGTCCTTTGTACAAGTTCGATGTATCGACTTACAGCAACCGTCATGAGAACCCACGACTGGCCCTGAAGTATCGCTCTTGTGGCCCTCCGGGATGGCCTAGTATTGGTAAAATGAAGTCAGTATTCCTTGCTAATATGTTATGGACTCTTGCTGACAAACAACTAAAGGGAACATTTATAGCCACCAGACGCCAATACATTGTCCTAGATGCTGGATCGTCATGAAGACCGAAGCAGAACTTGGACAGCATGCTCGTGCGACCTTGCAATGCGATATTCTGCCGCAGAAACTACGATGGATCCCCCGCGAAGTGCATCAAAAGCTCAGAGACAGAAAAAATGCCTTTGCAGGGCAATGTGACGAAGACCCTTGGCGATACATTTTTGGTCTGATCTTTCCTGAACGAGCCTTTATACCAAGTCCTTGTAAGTTCGTCTAATGTTATAGAAACGCCTCAAAAATCTGCCGAAGATGCTGACCGCAGTTGGCAGATTATGACGAAGAGGTTGGAGCACTCGAAAACCCCTCTGGTGATGATCGCTCGCCAACGGCTCAGGCAATAGCAGCATACGAGGAATACGCTCGTGCTCACCTTACTCAGCTCGTTGAAGAAGCTTTGGAAGCCAACGTCGCAGAACAAACCCAGCCAATCGAGGAAAGCCTCCGAAGAGCACTGGCTGGTATTGTCCGCGACTGTCATACACAATTGACTCGGAATTTTTTGCAGCATAGATCATCAGTCCTCGACGGCACTGACGCCAGATGATGAACCAAATTGAATCTTTGCTCTCCTTTATATTAACCTCTGAATCTCATAAACGAGGATGATGTGTTGGGTTTCGATTACTCCGCTACCGATGGGCAAGGCGCTGGGGGGTCATAAGCCGACTCGGGATACGCGAGCGTGCATCAATCATTTGGGCAATCAGGCCATCATATGATAGCCCGACGCAGCCCGCCAGTATATCCAGTTGCTTTCCCCAGGATTGGGCAAGATGGAACCAGCATAGAGTTCGAGGGCCAGGACATTCCGCACGATTATCACTGGGCAGCGATCTCTGCTGACAACACCCTCAGGCAGCCTGACACCGTAGATACGGGAAACGTCTAGTTAGACTAGACCTTGACCCACATGTTATGGGGGTTTTCGTTCAGTAGCCTCTCCCACCCTTGGCATAGGATCTTCAGGATTCATGTCACAGACTTGGATTGCTACAATGCTACTTGTCAAACCTCTGCTATTCTGGCTTCAGGTTTTGGCTTCGGCCTCTAGATAGATTGGAATTCCAGAACAATTATTATTTTCATCTGTCCAACTTACAAACACAGTGCATTATGTTACGTAGGTATTTAATGGCCTGATGCTGCTTGGCTTGATGATTCTGCACACACACGCGACTGGATTTTGTCAAGAGCAAGACGATTGAATTTCGAACGAGATAGGAAATCGTACAAGATCTATATCACTTTAACAATAAATGCTTCTTGAAAACAAGTACACTCTGTCCTCTTTCACCTCGACTTAGTATGTAGTCCAGGTTCGCTTCCAAAGCAGATACTAGGGGGCGGCCTCGCCTAACTTGCATTTTCAGAGCTTCGCTTAGGGGCGCTCTTCGAGCGTATGGGCAAAACTAATGAGAAAGTAGGTACCTGTCTTTTTTGTAAACGCTCATTTTCCACACCGGTGCTTTGACCGATTTGGCAGGGCTGGTCCAGACGGCACCAAACTGATAAAAGCCTCTATTTCGGTGTTTGTGCATTCGTGAACAAACGCCCAAGTAGTTATTAATTGGCCCATCAGAGGATCGGCGATCGGGAAACAGATCTTCATGATGCTTTATGCAGAAGCAGTCATACGTGGCCGAAAACTATTGCAGGTCTTTTTCTCAATGCCAGCGGCATCTGATGACTACCAGTCATCGATTTATTCGACCTTCTTGCTGTAGCACAGCATTAGTCTCGGGTTTATTGCTTCGCGGTGTACTGGTTCAGGCTTCTTGTGCGCTTGAATGGGGAGTTCTTTGGCCGTGGGGAGCCAATAACACCAGCATCTGTGCTAGCAGTGTAATTATATCATCTTTCCGTTACTGCACACTCTTTCAAGTGTTCAGAAGTGTTTTTCTGGCTTATCACAAGATGCCTCCTTCGTGGCTGCATAATGTGGCGGCAGATGAAGATACCCTTTCCCGAGCGTGAGCACCGGCGTATATACAAATGCGCCTACCACACCTTATGGATGTGAGTTCAGGTCTCACTTTGTACTGTTGGAACTCTTCGATGTTTGTGCAGCCATAATGTCTTTCACCACGGATCCGTCTGCATTGAATTTCAGCAGTTGTACCTGGGAATATCCCAATGGAACTTGGATATTCTACAATGCTTCCGATCCAATTCAGGTGAATTGTAATTGCATTGCCCCTTTCAAAGCAGATCCGTAAGTAGCCGGTCCTGGAGTAAGCGATTTGATACTGGCATTGCTCTGTCTACTAATGTTCTCTGAGGTTTTCGCTGGGTTCATCACAACTGCCTGGATCACGTGCCTAATATCTGCGATGGAATGGTATTGTGTAACTTGCAAGAGGCTCTCCAAGAGTGAAATTAAACATTGGTATCGACGTCTCTTCTGGATCGAGCGACCCAAAACGAGCAAGTTCTGCAAATTGACTCTTAACCTTCTCTGCGATCTTCAAACATTCACTGGGATATCGATAATCATCGCGGCATTGGCTCAAATCAGAGAGATGACTCTCTATCACCAGCAGGTGGTGATGAGTTACTCAACCTTGACTCTGAGCTCATTCTTGCTGGGAAGATCAGGAAAATTAAGCCAAAAGCCTTCGGACGAGAACGAGAACGCTCAATGGCATTACTGGACTCGACATGTGTTAGTTCTTACGGTCTTGGCGCTTTACCTTTCTTTGGAGTTTCTCGTTCTGCTTTGGCAGCAGAGCCACTGGGATCCAGTTGGTAGTGGGTACTGCTACCTTTATCACGACAATTTTCAAATCTACCAAAACACCTATTGGACTGTCATCCTTGCACTTTACTCTACCAGCATATTGGTTTTGATATTGGCACGTCTCACTAGCAGAGGAAGCCGCACATGGTTGGATAATCTCTCCGATTCCATCAAGTCGAAACTGGGAGCTCATCTCAAAGAATTACTTGAGAACTTGTACCCAAATTCTCCCTTGGCTGACCATCTCACAATCACTCCTGCGTCAGAACCAGACAATCCCCAGTCCCTCGGGATTCCTCGAATTGGGTCCCTTAAATGGCTTGGGGCTCTTTTCCGTGCCTGTCTAGGAATTTGGGGTTGGCTCCTGATGCAACTCATCGTCATATGGACAAGTGGAGACTCGGAGTCTCTGCTGATTCTTCTGATCATCATGGCGTTTGCTGCTTGGTCGACCTACGACCTCGTCGACATGAAGGTTTCGAACAAGTCTTTGGTGCCGGATGAGACTGAATGGGGGTTTGGGCAAATCCTTCCTGTTGCACTTCTCGGTTTGGTGCTTTTACAGATTCTCGATTCGCTCCAGGGTGAGTAGCCATCGCATGCTCAAACTATGGCTACTACTGACATATCGTAGAAGCGACCACCGAGTACCTGCCACAGCAGCGCCTCGAAGGAAATGAGGAAGTAGCACCCGAGAGCAATGATGCGAAAGAAGTGCCAGGGATGGAGACGAAGGAAGTGTAGGACCGACTAATACTCTTCTTGGTTCTCTAATCTCACGTGGGTTACACCATATGTAGCGCTTACTGTGTTTCGGTCAGCCTCAGTTGCTTCAGTTGCTATGCCCAACACGCGCATATGACTTCGGGTAGGTTCCCGCTTTAGGAAAGGAGCTTGTGCAGATCTCATTTCACGAGACCAAGCCAAACCAAGCCAAGCCAAAAAGAAAAAAAATTATTAGTTCTTCCCATGAATTATAGTTGATTCCTAGATCTCTTTCCAAAAATGCCACTTAAGATTGGCTGACTTGGCGATTGTGCGGAAGCACGATGAAATATTACTCAGGCCATTTTAATTGCAAGATGCGGACATATTTCCTTTGTTCGTATTAGCATTTCTTCTACAAACGAGATGAGCTTTTAACCCCATGGCGATGTGTGGAAGTTGGGTATTAAGCCCGAGGAACAGGAAAGATGCTGCCATACAGAACCGAGCAATCTGAGATTCTTTCAAAGTCAGCTTACAGCCCTACGGAAGAGGCCGAGGCGTGCATAATATACTCGTAAATTGTAAAAGAACTGCCCACTAAAATCTTAGGATCTCAAAACCCTAGCAAGTCTCTCGGATCTTCCTGTACCTACCTATTTAGGTAACATCCACGACTCTTGATTGATTAGGAAGCACTCACCGGAGAAGGGGAGAAAAAACAGAGACGGAAGCAACGGATATCATGCATAGTAGGAGAAGTATAAGAACTTCCTCTGCAGCAGCCGGAGGGCTTGTAAGTCAGGTTTCTGTGATCCAAGCCCACGCCAAGAATCGTCACCATGAAGACTGGTACCTTGCTTTTAGCATGTCTAACCTTGGTAACCCTCTGCAAAACCAGTACGGCCTATGGATACAATGATGGAGACATGGAATTTGATCCGAGCAACTATGCCTCCGGTGATGTCATCATTCGCGATGTGGTCGTTATTGGTGGTGGATCCTCTGGAACGTACGGTGCCATCAACCTTCGTATCCTTGGACAGAGTGTGGTACTAGTGGAAAAGGAGGCCGTACTGGGCGGTCATACCAACACTTATACCGATCCAGCAACCGGGACCAAGATCGACTACGGCGTCCAGGCTTTCTGGAACATCTCTGCGGTCACGGAGTACTTCGCACACTTCGACATCCCGACGACTTCATTCTCCTTCATCGACCCATACACCTACATCTACACGGACTTCCAGACAGGGAAGCAGGTCACTACTGTTCAACTCAGCCACAATTTCTCTGTATATGCAGAACAGCTTGCAAAATATCCGTACTTGAAATACGGCTGGACCCTCCCTTACCCTGTTCCCTCCGATCTTCTGCTGTCATTTTCGGATTTCGTTGCGAAATACGGTCTGGCAGATGTTGCATACAACATTTACTTCAACGCACAAGGAGTCACTAATTTTCTGCAACAGTTGACCATCAGCGTCATGAAATACTTCGATGAGTCGTTTGTCGGTGGAGGTACCTTCGTGACGACCGCCGCTCATGATAATGGAGAATTATACTCCAAAGCCTTGGCAGAGCTTGGTTCGGACGCGCTTCTGTCGTCGACTGTCGTGTCTGCTCAGAGACCGATTGACAACTCCGGAGTGCGACTCGCCGTCCAGACACCGTCAGGGAAGAAGCTCATTGTGGCAAAGAAATTGCTTGTCAGCATCCCACCAATCCTAGAGAACATGTGCTCGTTCGATCTGAGCGAGAAAGAAGCCCGCGTCTTCTCGCAGTGGAAATACAGCGCGTACTACACCATGCTGATAAACAACACTGGATTGCCAGCCGGGTATCGGTATCTCAACACCAATGCACAAACATCAGACTACAACATCCCCAACTTGCCTGCTGCATACCAAGTCACTCCAACCGGCGTATCGAGCATTTACCTAGTCTGGTTTGGCAGTCCATATCCTTTGGAGCAGGACAAAATAGAGGCAGATGTGACGGCTGTCATCCATCGATTGCAGAAAGCGTCGAACTCGAGTACTACCACGAATCCAGAATTCCTGACTTTTCGCAGTCACACGCCGTTCAAGCTCGTAGTGGATGCCGATGCAATCAGTGATGGGTTTTATAGGGACTTAGAGAGTATGCAGGGATATCGGAATACTTGGTATACGGGAGCGGCATTTCTTTCGCATAATTCGGCGGAGTTGTGGAATTTCACACAGGCTTTGCTACCGCAGATTATTGCCGCCTGATGTGCAGAATGAGATATTCGAATACATGGGTTAGAAAACGATAAGCCATAATTATACATTGCCATCATCATTGAATGCAACAAATATTGATAGGCGCAAAACATGTGACAAAAAAGTTAAAACTGAGCAGCACTATCAGGGCAATACACGGCATACATAGTATAAGATATAACACTGGAATTATTTTCTTGAAAATAATTGTAAAATGAAACATTGCAGTTCTTAGTATATTTTGTACGGAGGTCCGTCGGCACCACGGGTCCTTCCCGTCCTCCCGTTTGCCACTCGTAAATGGGGGTGCCGAAAGCTTATTTGCATCACCGTCCGTGCGGAGATACCTCAGATGGAAATGTTCGGCAATAAAGTATGTAAGAACGGCACACCTTGGTGCAAGTAGAGGCGGGAAGGTGTGAACAAGCCGAGCTGGATTGAAATACTTGAAATTTCGAAGCGACCGATGAATTGTGCTGGGAGAAAATGAACAATTGAATTTTTGAAAACTTCAAGACTGAAGATGTCGGACTGCCTCCAAATGTTGAAGTTTTCAGTGGGATTGTCAGTACACGTAACTTAGCCGAGCTAAACCCGGAATTGAAAAAACCCTTTGCCCCATTCGGCTTCACCGCGGCAACTGCGACTAGCATAAGGCTATCCACCACTTTGTGAAGTCTCCTCAGTTACAACATCAACACATCATCTTTCAACGAGCAGGATATATTATTTTTACAACGTCCACGAACAACGACGACCCGGAGAACACCGCAGGGCGATCCTCACCGCATTCATCTCATCCCGCCTCACTCCCGTGGTTCTATGCAGGCCGCCGGTTGGCGGCGTTGACGGCGTTGACGGGACGGAAGTGAGCGCGTGGTATTGATAGGGCTGAAACCATCTTGGGCCTTAGACAAGATGGGATCAAAAGGTCCAGGTCGTCAAATCCTTCCCAAGGTTGAGGGTGGTTCATCCTCGGCGTCGCCAGGGCTGGACAACGTCCCTCCAGCGGGTGAACCACCTACAAAAAGACGATGTATCTCAAGTGCATGCATGCCATGTCGAAAACGCAAATCAAAGGTTGGTTCTCATTCGACGCCACATGAATTGATGCTGCTCAATCTAGCGTATTCCGTATTCCGTATTTGTGAGACTGTTGGTTTGCTCATTTCGCATTGCGCTTGGACCTCAACACCGAAGGAAATTTTGGTGGCTGACTTCGATTCTAGTGTGATGGACACCAACCACAATGCACTGCTTGCGCCTCTGTGTATAACTCCGAGTGTCATTATGACCTTGATGCAGACCATCGGAGAAAAGGCGCATTGAAACGCGACATCGCTGAATTGAAACAACAAACCAATCTACTGGGGTCGATCATTGATTCCATCAAGAGAGGCTCTGAATCTGATGTTGACGATATCGTCCAAGTGATCCGCTCCAATCCGGATATCAGTGCCGAAAATCTCGCAACCACTCTCCAGAGGATCAGCTTGACCAGACAATTAGATTTCGTGTCTGGACGAGGTTTGGGTCTTGAGGGAGATCTTATCTCGGACTTCCCTGACAGCTCTTCCATGAGCAAGGATGGAGATAGTCGCCACTATGGCCATACCTCTAACCTTTCTCTGCAAGGAGCGGACGAGGAGCGATCGACGGCGAGTGCGGAACAGATTGGAGCTTGGACAACTGTGACTAATGATCCAGATCTGATTAACCACTTATTAGACATGTATTTCTCCTGGTCGCATCCTTGGTACCTACTCTTTTCGGAAGAGACCTTTCGTCACGGGATGAACGACAGAAAAGCGAAATACTGCACTCCTATGCTTGTGAACGCGATCTTGGCCGTTGGCTGTCATTATTCAGACCGACTAGAAGCTCGAGCAGACCCTGATAACCCTTTGACAGCAGGCGATCATTTTTTTGCCGAGGCGAGGCGGCTTTTGCTCGAGGATGAGAATTGCTCGTCTCTTACGACCATCCAGGCTCTAGGGTTGATGTCTCTTCGGCAGGCAATGAACAATCAAGATAGCAGCGGTCGCAGATACGTTGCCGTTATGATGAGCATGGTCGTGGAACTGGGCCTTCACGTCTCATATGGCGCGAAAGCTACCGCTAAGATCACTGCTTCGGAGATAGAAGCACGTCGGGTCACGTTCTGGGGCGCCTTCGTGTTGGAATCTGCATGGGCAATATGCATTGGCCGCATCTCCTCCCTCCCACGAGCGGCAATTCGTCTTGAGAAGCCGACAATAAGTCCAATACTTGAACAAAAACCCTGGAGGCCCTACGGAAACCTGAGCCACGGCGGGAATCGATCTCCATTGGAGCAACCGGGCTTCAAATACAGCATCCTGCTTGAGACTAGCTCGCTTTGCGAGATTGTTGACGACATCATTCACTTATTTTACGCTCCTAAAGACCGTGTGACGAGCCGAAAGCTTCTTTTATACTTCGAGAAACTCCAACAGTGGCACCAAAACCTTCCGGCTGCACTCGCCATTCGGAAGCATGGGCCAACTCTGCCCCAAGTCATCACCCTTCAGTGAGTAATCGTTGCCCTTGCCATGAGTCTCTGGCTAATGAAGGGTTTAGTATCTATTATCACAATTGTGTAATCAATTTGTTCAGGCCCTTTATGAGAATGTCGCTGGTTCAATCCTCGATAGGCCCTCGTCAAATTTGCACAGATTCAGCAAATCAGATCTCAAATCTCCTCGAACTGTATTCGAAGACGTACAGCCTTCGAAGGACATTTTTCATTATCACTCATTGTCTAATGTCAGCCGCTATCATCCACGTTGTTAACATCGCCGAACCCAATTCTCCCAGCCAGCAAGCCGTGCAACACATGGCAAATGCTATTCGTGGTCTGCATGAGATCACGCAGAGTGCTCCTATTGTTAAGCGTTACTCCAAGATCATCTCTGGCTTGATCTACAAGTGGTGCAAAACTCCTGTTCCGCCTTTGATCAAGGACGCGTTGGATTATGCGCATGTGAGCTCTCCCAGCTCAACCGACTCCATGAGTCCTGGAGATAGCGTTTCAACATCGCGTAGTAATCGGAGCGGTTCCAGCAATCCTTTTCAGCAACCCATTGGTTTCAATGATCGAAAGGCCTCCGCACCTGAAGTTCTTTCAATGGCTCCGGCCCCGGACATGAATGGGGCAGCTTCTGGGCTTGCGCAACCGCAGCCGTCGTACTGGAACCCGTTCCCAGACAGCTTTGAAGGACTTCCATTGGCGCTGCCTCAGGAGCAAAACATGAATCAGAATATGGACATTACGAATATGCTTGATTCCGGCATCAATGGTGATTGGCCCCAATGGAATCGGGATGGCTTTACGATTGGAATCGACGATGATGGTAATTTTCTTAACTGGGAGCCCACGTCAAACCAGTGACTACCAGCAAAGTGATTTGTTCAACTTAGGTTGTGGCGTACGATGAGCGAGTGTACGATATTGTACAGAATGGCTACGTTAGTAATGGTTAGGAATTGGCACTTCGACGGCGCATTGGGAGACTTGGATGAATTGGGACGGAGTACGCGTGACTAATCTTACAGGATGTGGCGTCTCTATACAGTTTGTTTTTTAGAGAAAAGTAGATTGTAAATAGGTAATGATAACAAGTTCTTCGCTGTTAGCCTACAGGCCTCAAAAAATTCAACACCATTGTGACTGTGCCATACAAGTCAGAACCATTGGATTACAACACACTCTGCGGTCTGAGAAGTCCGGATGAGCTGGTCTTCTTTGATGCTGCTACCGATACAAGTGGAAAAGTCGCCGGATAGCATCCCTGATGCGACCCGCATTCCTCGAAGCCGGGCTCGAAGTATTATCATCTCCAAATGCCCTGTTCCGATATATCTCCAGCAAGTGAAAGACAGACACTCAATCCATCTGCCAGTCTTCCGCTGATCGACGAAAACAAAGACAGGTGGCGGCGGCATCGGGATAGGGAAGTGAAGTACTCCATCTGGAGCCGTGTCCGGAGCCGCGTCTGAAGCTGGTACTGGGCAAGGTACCGGTGGAGGCATGAAGAGCAGACGTTCGACAGTGAATGGCGCGTTCAGCGGTGATGATGGTGGTGTTGGCAATGCGAGTCTTCGGTTTCTCGGGTCCCTTGTCGCGGTGTATTCTTCGGGAGGAAGACTTAATTTCCGCATGAGAAAATTGTAGCTTGGGAGGTGGAGCCGCTTATACCAGGCTGGGCATGGAATATTGCCGGTATATTCGCGCAGTGTTGATAGTGGGGCGAGGTAGGTGTGTTCGACCTTGACGTACGACGGCTTGTCCAAAGTTCTCCCTTCATCGAGATACAGCGCTGGTCCATCGGTTACATTACCTCTACGCTTAGAAGCAGAGATGGTACTCGGGTCACCTTGATGGATGCGGAGCAATTTGCGGTCCGAGTACTTGAGCTTCAAGTACCCGCGAGATAGGAAGAAACCGTGGGTGGATCCAGTGAGCTATCTCGGATCGTCAGCAACGATCGTGCTCGCTCTTTAGAATTTAGTACACCATACCATGGCTACAGTGCTATGGGTCACCTCTCCAACTGGATTACGATGCATTCTCAACACCACACATGGATGGTCGTATCCTCCGTTATCATTCCGTCCACCTCTTCCCTCCAATTGTTCTTTCCCATTGCAAAGTTTCTTAACGTCATTTGTGTAATTGCAGATAAGGCGCTGTGAAATGTGATCCCATCGAGGGAGCCATAATATGCAACCGACTCCAATATCTGCCAGATTGACTGGTTGCCTTTCGCGATATTCTTGAGTTCTTGAGGATGGAGTCGCCAGTGACGAAAGTCGTCGACTTGACATGTCTGCTCCGTCCCTCTGAAGTGAAATTCACATTGTGGCCACTTGTGTTGTTTTTATCTTAATTTAATGGATACTCATACTTCGCTGTTGTCATTGCTTGTACGACACGAAGGAACCTTCCCCATTGCCACCCCCCCTTCATTCATCGCTGAGCACCCGTCGAAACAGTCAAGCCTATTTGTATCGGGGAAAGAGACCCTATGACTTCTGATTTCCACCTCCACAGTCAACATTCATATGCCCTGAGTTAGTCGATCCTACCTTGGCTGGGAGTTTGAAGTCAGGACAAAGGCCTGGTTACCGACCTTGTCCCCCTTTTTCTCGCTTAACGAACGGGTGTTTGCACGGCGAAACGATGTGTTACCGGGGTCTCTTATCCCGCACCAGCCAATTTCATCATCCAAAATATGATCGAAAAGTATGGGGATCTATCATATTGAGCTCATTAGTATTATATATCTTCTGTATCAACTACATTGACAGCATGGCACTACGTGGTAGCTGTCCAGCAGCTTTCCTACGTTCGGACCCTCAATATTATATAAATGGCATTGACACCGCGGACCCGTCGTGGCAAGCAAAGAACAAACGTTCAAAGACTCGAGTGGCTTCAGTGAAGCAACCGGGAATCAAACAGGTGAAGGCTCTAGTCTGGCTCGGCAACCGTGGAGCAAGTTCGAAGCCAACTGGCGAGTCGGCTAGGGAAGAGCCTGCCAAACAAAGAAGAATCCTCTTATTCAAAGACTGAAGCTTGCGGCGCCGGTGACGCTTCGGCCATCGCTTCGGGTGGTGTATTTGTCTGAGGAGATGGCATTGGCATGCCAACGGGGGTTATTTGCGTAGCTGCATCTCTAGTAGAAATAGGAGGTGCTCTTCAGGTCGGAGAGGATGATGGCCAGGAGTAGTTTTCGTTTCGGTATTTCTCGTGTGCACAGCAGCGACTGCTGGGTCTTGGAGAACATCTGTCACTGGGGCAGCTGCTGTACTTTCAAGTGGCTCATTCTGATCAGAGAGACATTGAGCGGTGGGCACGGCTAGTGAAGGATCGGGAGAAAAGACTTTCGGAGCAGAACTAGGCCGGAATGACTCGGTCAGAGGATTGAAATAGTTCCGAGTTGCCAAGCCGGCTTGTGGAGCCAGTTGATTTCCTTGAAGCCCCCACTTCCCAGGTTTGGACGTACTCGGAGTAGAGGAACCGTCTGATATAGAAGCTGTTTCTTGTCTCGTCAGGCTCTTGGCTCCACAAGCAAGTGCGTCCAGACCAACAGGCGCTGTTCTTCTTAGCATGGCTGTCTTCATGAACTCTTGTGGTTCGCGCTTCAGCACAAGTTTCATCGGTTCAAGGTAACTATCCTTATCCAGTCGCAACTTGTATAGCTAGTAGTCCTTATATCTGAAGTATTCAAAAGTTCACTTGCCGGAATCGAGAATAGATGCGCGTACTGGATGTAAGACTATTTGGACATGGGAAGGAATTCCTTCCCGAGAAACAGCACTTCCGAACTCGTCTTAAATCCTTCAGGAAAGCCCAAATGAGTGTTGAAGATGGGAATAGATAATCTCCAGTGAGGCCTCGGATCGTCTTTCCGTTTGTCAAGTGACGCTTTTCCGCCGAAGCTGACAACCTGCCCATTCGATACTCAGTCATTTTGACCAGAAGTTGCAAATGAGTGTGCTACGGATACATGAGCAACTGAACACATGACATCTCCCATAATATTTGAGTTCTGCCTCTGGCTTATAAGTAATACTACAGCTTGATGACTGAAAACTTTCTCATCGATCTCAATGCCAGCCCAAAAATAGTTTTTGCGGTCGCATGTGAGATGCAGCAGCTGGCCTTGTTTACCGTGTGGTGTCTGTGGCAAATGTACTATGCACCCAACACCAAGACTCTGTACCGAGAGTGGCGTCTATTGGTTGTCGTTGATGAATTGTTCGCTTACACCGGTTACTGAACACTCTCCCGGAGCCGGGTGTACAAATCGGGAATTCCACATTTCTAATCACAGAAGCTGAAAACAGTCGCAATAATTGATAGAGGCAGTTACTGGATAATTAAGTATTGATACGAGAGTTCGCATGAGTTTGCTTTATATTGCTCGAAGCGCTCGAGATGATCGCGCGATCTTTGTAGCTGTCGTGTTCCAGCACCTACCAATAATGGCAGATACTACAAGAATGATTTGAAAGGATAATAAAATTGTTCCTAGAGAAGACAAACCAAAAAATCATTGTCTTGGATAGTAGAGTAGGAACTGTATCGGAACCGAATTCTGAAAGAGTTATAGCACCAAACCTGACGATGTACCTTTCGATGTCCCAACACAGCTTTCCCTTACCCGTTCGCTTCCATGACTACCCCTTTATATACATGAAGCTCAGGGAGACATTCCACAACACCTCAATGCGCTATACGTCCTACCGCCATGAAATCCAATCTTCACCTTAAGCGTCATTGCTCAACCATTTTCGTGACTTTGAGTAATATAACTCAGCGCCCATTTCTGTAGAACCATAACTCGGGGCACTTGGTGCTGCAATGAGATGAGCTATCTCAAGACCCAGAGATATTGATGACTGAACCGAGGAACGAGTTAATTCTGTTGTTTGGCAAGCCGGCTTTTCTGCTTGTGGTACCGTAGGATTGGAGGTGGCGAGTGCGCGGAGACGTTGGTTGCTAGTTACACTAAGCATTACCGTATCTTCGTAAAAGTCCGGCAATAAGTTCAACTCCTTCATCAGAATCGCAAAGCTGGAATTTTCTAGTCGGTGTGAGTAAGCGCCAAGATTGACTCTGGACCATTGCCGTAGGTCGCTCGAGAGGATAGCATATGTGTGTTGGACACAGACGTATGACTGTATCTGTAGCTGGCTTTGGTAAACTCCACCTTCGAGTCGAAGCTGCTGAAGCGCATTCGTTTCGCTATTTCCGATGGACTGCGTGTTGTGATGGTAGATCGGTATCGACTTCAGCCATTGAAGTCCTCGATTTTTGCGATATACCCATATGCGCAACGGCATCTGCCCAAAGCTCATGCCTGGTATCCTAAATATCAGCAAACAGTGCAGGAAAGCACTACCTGGAAGGAAAGGAAGGGTGCTTACAGAGTCAATCGTGCACACTAGATCTCCAATCATGCAGGACCCTTCTCTCTGCCGAATCGATAGAACAACCACGGGGTAGCCGTAAACCATGTCTTCAATGACTTTGCCCTGTACAGCAATCCGCTTTGTTGCAATGAATATCCGCTTCGTATTCCAAGTCGGACTTCCTCGGCAACCAAACAATGCAACCTGGGCATAAGTGTCCAGGTTGGACTGGAGTCCAGTCAGCAGGTTTGTTTGAACTGGTGGATGTCATGGCTGGGGGTCGAGTAGCCCAGAGAGTGTGGTAATAATAAAAATAAAAATAAAAATAGCCTCTTTAGACCACGAAAGCTATCGGAATGAAAGTTCAATCGTAATACCCAGGGCTCCGACCTCAGTGGCGTATTGTGTTGTGCAATGAACACTTCGAGAGATAGGTCCGCACTTTGGGCGAGGCCGAGAGAGCTTTCCTTTATGCACCGCTTTGAGGCTGAAATGTGTTGCTAGCTGCCTGGAGAAATTTTGAAAGATTGATTTAAATATTTGAACTTCAGACGAATTCAAATGTTATGAGATCAAGCACTCTGCCAATACCCCCTAATGTCCCAGCAACCGTCCCATTCTTCCCTTCGCTAAAAACCAACTAGATGACTGCCTCACACTATCATGACTCTAATTTAATGCTGATCAAAGCAGAGCAAAGCAATCAAGTTCATCATCCAAGTATAAAAATCATCATTCTTGCGCTTGCTTTGATTCCATGACTCCTTTGTTCTTGCTGATGCCTCGGACATGCAGAAATGGGAGATAGGGTCTTCCAAATAGAACGCCTTAAACTCTCTAACGCCGGTACCTCCACCAAACCAAAGACCCAATAACCAGAAATCCAACGACGCATATCCAGAAAAGACCAGTAGGTTCGTCATTGTCATCTGGAGGCCATGCTGTGAAGGGTTGATAGCTTGGTGATGGAGGTGTGTAAGTTCGAGGAGTGAATCGTGGGGATGGAACTCTCGGAGCTTGATGTCTCGAGGCTGTCGATGCTGTGCCATAATTTGGAACAGGTGCCACAGCTGGGAATGGCAAACGCTCTTGACGAGTCGTTGCCACATACGACGTAGGGAGGAGGAGCTCTTGGCTTTCACCGCTCATCAGACGTTCGTAGGGTCCCGCAGATCGTATCTGTGGCCTGGCGAGTGCGGAAAGACGACGCCGTGCAGATTCCCACAATCCGTTTGTCCTTTCGTAGTGATCGGGTTGAAGCTCCAGCTTCTGCATCAGAAGATTGTAGCTTGCTTCTGAAAGCCGTATTTTATATGCTCGGAAGTTCTTTTGGTATTGCTTCAGGTGGCAATAGGAGATTGTGTACGTATGCTCAAGCAGCACGTATGATTGCTTGTACATTCGCAAGTCTCCGTTTCCGAGATTAAGTTGTTCATGTAAATGCTCATCGAAAGTTTGCGGTGGCTCTGCTTCCGGATCGTGGATTGGGATGGCTCTCATCCAATGCTGCAATGAAGGAAGGTGACGCTTGTGCAGCCATTTATGTATACTCGTACTCCCGAAGCTCGAGATCTGCAGACAAGAATCAGCATGAGAAACCTGTCTGGCTTTTCTGGCTTTCTTACGCATGCCACTACACAAGTGATGTCGCCAAGTAGAACAGAACCTTGTCGTTGTTGAATCGAAAGGACGACAAATGGATGATCGTACGCTTTGTCATGCAAAGGACTGTAGTGGCAACAGTTGGCTCTGCCGCAGTTGATAGCCGGCGGGTCTTGAAGAAGCTCCCTCTTCGGAAGTCTTATGATGCACCCAACACATAAATCTTGTGGTCGAACTGGCGAGTATTGGCTTTGGTGGTTGCTCGCTGAATTAAATGTAGGCATAGATGGCCCTACAGCCCTCGGCCGGGTATCATGCAGCGATGACATCTCGAAATATGATGAGCGAAATCGAACCTGTAACAACTGCAAGGTATTGGTAGCTCTGTGCTGATCTTCGGTCTTCTCCATTAAATTTTTCAAGGACTTGACGTTCTTATCAGCACGGTGAGCACCTGTTCAATGAGACATGATGGCGAGCTTCGCGGGGTTGGATTCATGCATGATGCACGAAGCCGAGAAGAGAAGACTTCGCCCAACCAACAAACACTATTGGATTTCTGCCCTGTGAAAAATCCGAAAGCAAGTATCCAATACCATTCGTCTCTTTTACGAGACCGTATGCTGCCTGTTGAAGTGCATGGATGGAGAGCGCTTAGGGTCGCGATTGGGGCGCGGCTGTGTGAGGCTGCATCTCTGGTAAGGCACTTTGAGGTTGGTCGCTAGTGTGAATTTACCACAACACCAATCGATTAACGTGGGTTTTGGAATTTTACGCAAGCTTTTTAAGACTCGTTGAATTTTGACGGCTTGGCTCGGCTACGCCCCCTTTCTCGCCTCGGCTTGGGCCTGGGGTGGATCGGAGAGGAACGCAATTGTCTTTGCACAATTCACTTTATTCACGTACAGAGGAGGATGTTTGCTGCACTTGATTGTTTTGGAAATATCCAACTTAAGTCTTCATACCCTAATTAAATATCCACTAGCTACCCTCACCATCAAGTGTATGCCCTAAAACCACCCATCCTCCCAATTTATTAGTCTGGCTAGCCTCCCTTGTTTTCTGTATAGTCTCCCAAGGTTCGTAGATCTCTGATGGAAGATTCAAAGCTGCATCAAGGTAATGTATCCAGCGTCGGAGAGTCGGTACTCATACGCTCTGTGGATAATATCGTTGTATTCGCGGAGATGGGAGGCCGGTGTATCGGAAGCATGATCCAAGCGGACGTAAGATTGAGTTAAAGGAGGTAATGTGACTCCAGGCGCTCACTCTTCGAGAGGGAGCTGGAGTGGTGGGTGATCCCACTCGTATTCTGGATGATCGGATGCACATGATAGATCGAAATAGCATCTGGCAAGTAGAGAATCACATGACACTTGTTGAGCCAATCCGCCAAGAAAGTATTTCCGAAGCTTGTGATCTAAGGCAGAGTAAAAAGTAAGCCCTGGAGCGTAAGATTCAGAGCGCACATAGAAACGTAAGATTACAATTGCAACGGACCACAAAATATTTCTTGGATTCCTTGTGTGCTGCTCTCCTTGGATAGACAGAACTATTACAGGATGGCTATATGCTCCAGCGCCCATTGCTGTATTCTGGCAGCAGTTTTCCTTGCTGCATGTAATGGCTTCCCTCTCTTCCTAGGCAAGTTCCCTCCATTCAGGTAACCTGACAATGCACCCAATACACAAGTGTTCAGGATTGACTGGCAAGTGAGTTGGGATAATCCTGAAAAACTTGAAGGTGTTGTTTTGGATGAGACTAGGCTAAGCCTTGACCCAAAAGTAGGTTCTGATTAGCAAGCTCTAGTGGCTCCAGGATGTTGAGATTCGAGGCCATGTTTGAGTTGATTGTGTCGCCGACAATAGAAAAAGTAAGGTACGCAGATGGTGTTTACAAAAGCCACATAGCCTGGAAGCAGAGTGCGACAAGTTTGAGATTCTGACTATTGAACCCGGTTGTTGAGGCGTTGGGGAGAATTACAAGCACCGCGGTTGACCTAGTCACAATATCTTGAAAGTTTGAGGCCATATTCGGCATAAATTAAGAGTCACTGATGAGTTCTGAGAATAAGATCAAGGTATGTGAGAACAGCAGGTAGGATTGTAGAAATTAAATGTACAATAATAAACGTAAACAACGCTGCCGGCAACTCTAAATTCGCTTGGGTATGTCCCTCTCTTCCTGATCTTTCTCGCTTCGTGCTCTACCGCAGCGTTTCCCATCTGTATAAGATTACATGCCCATGACCAACTATCAAAGCTGAAAACCCTCAGAGGCTGAATCCCAAGTCAATCACACGCCGTGTCCGGAAATGCAAGATGACCAACTCTGACTCTCCTGGCTACAGTCCAGATCTTCTCTTTCTCTCAATTTCTCTTTAATACACAATGCTTGCAAACATACAAGCTGCCCCGAGAACAACAAATAGCTCGTCATGATTCGATATCTCGTCCATATTGTTCCCGATCCGAGCAGTCAAAGCAAACAGCTTTCAGACACCCTATGCGAGAGGCAACTCGACGAATATTAAACCGATGCGGCAGTCGGAAAGCCTGCATTCGCTACCTTTAGTTGGTCCCTGAAGGACCACTTTATCACAAAAATCGTAAGATCCTGGAGGTCGGTGGTCGGTGGTCGGTGGTATCAGCAAATAAGTCTAGGACGCAGGACTCGTTGGACTGTCAGGAGATGGAATCGTTGCAAGACTAAGCAAATCTTGTTGAGTAGAAAAGCTAACGGTGTCTCCAACACATACCAGTGAGACTCCAAAAGAAGAACCTGGCATTAGTGAATCGAGTGGGGAGACATCTGGATTGTCCGCCAATATGGTGTATATGTGAGACAAGCTCAGCGTTTAGTGCATTCGAGATTCGGTTTCAGCAATGAGTAGAGGCTTCTCAAGCCTTGCCACTGTTGTCTCTGGTACGACTATGATCTAACGTTGGCGGAAGCACTGAGATCGAGAGGTCTTGGATTAGTATTTCTCTAGGAGGGCTAGGAGAAGAGTCAAGTTCTCCAGCTTTTTGTCTTCCTTAACGTTTGGCTTCGACCACACTTGGCCGCAGGCCTCTTCCTCAAAGTTCAAATTTTCTTCTTTACGGACAGGGGAAAATGCCGTCCAGGCGTTGTCCTTATATAGAGAGGAGTCAAGAAGTCTGTTTCCTGGAGTGGAAGGGATCAAAGCAGCAAGAAATTTCCTGCCCTTCTTCGATATGTTGCGAGCGTAGATCTGTGGTTTGATATGCAAGATCTGCATAACTTGCAAGTAACTCGGCTCGGAAAGTCGCGTCGTCCAAGGTTTGAGGCTTGGGATTAAAGCTCGGAGGTTGGAAAATGGTATCGGGAATGTATGGTTCGTGCGTATGTAAGATTGCTTCCTCAAATTTTGACCTTTGTCGAGACTCAATTATTCATGGGGATCATCCAATCCATTTCCATTACCGTAATGCTCAATAGGAATAGCTTCCTGCTAATAGAGGCCCTTGACAATTCGATATTCGACCCAAGTCTTGAGTCTTGTTTCGCTAAAGCTCGTAACCTGTGAGATCGTTAGAATGATACTTAGCTGCGCAAATTTAGTCGAAGAGAAGCCTACGATTGCTACAGAGCACATTATATCTCCAAGTTCTGTAGAGTCATTTTTATGTCTGAATGAGAGAAATACCACTGGGTGATTAAACATGTTGTCCTCAATATTTTGCACATTGCAACATCTTTCTCCACTGCATTTGTTGACATGTGTGTCGGTTAGCTCTGATTTTGGGGTAACCTGCGCCGGATCTTAACTTGCGTCGCTTCCAACGCCGTTGATCAGCGTCGCCGCTCTGCTCAGGCGCTACTCACCCTCGCCTCATCCTCTGCTCAAGTTGCTCAGTCACGTTCCTATTCTCCCTTTTAGTAACCAATCATGATTTATTTACTATTTAGTTCTGCCGTGCTCAACTGGACACGAATATATTCAGGGGGCTAGGTCGGCTCCCAGGGAGCTCAAACCAGCCCCTCCTATAAATACATCCTTCGATCTCTCAAGGCAACTTGTTCGCGCTAGTGCCTTGGGGTCCAATTCAGCTCCCTACTCACTCTAGCACTCTGTATACACCGCCACCTGAAACCATTTTTAGCATTTAGAGTACTACAATTGCGAGTATGTCTGTTTAAAAGACTACACCTTGAAGTGGTTGCGTCTAAAGTATAATACCTTAATATACTACCAGATAGCGTATGTACCTTATTCATACTGAAATTCGGACCACTTTAGCTTGAAGTACCCGAATTAGGCCTAGTAGAACGTAGAGCAAGCTGAAATTTTCCAATATAACCTCAGACGACAAGTGAGCCTACCAAAGTCCATTTCCGTCTTTGGACTTGAGCAGCCGCTGCTCTAACTTGAGCTGAGTCCTGAGCACACTAATAAGTCAGCTGGATCATGCTTAGGGGATCCTCTTCTGGCCCCCTCGCAAATCGGTTATAGCTTCCATGTTATCCAAATATAAATCTTGCTAATGCCTGTTGTCTAGAATATAGCCACCTCTTTAAACCTATCAAGATATCGTGATAGTATCCGTTCTCGCTCCCCTTTCAAACTTATAATAGTCCCCGCCGGAGCCGATTTAGATCCCTCTAGTCCATTTGCATGTAAATGGATTATTCAGACTCAACATACCAAATATCACCAATTCAACGTTATTATATACGAGTGTATGACTTCGATTTTCTAAGAACTGTTGTATGCAGAGTCACATGACCTATGATGACTCATACCCTGTCAGCTAGACAAGGTCCTATGGTGGTTTTAGGACAACACCTTTGCCGTAGCATGCTCGAGCTTGCTCGAGCATGCACTGTGGTTAGCTTGCTTTGGTCCGTGCCCTCCCAAAAAGGTATATATAGGCCTGTTCACTCCCTAGATTTTCCTTCTCTCTTTAGACTCAATTCCATCATTTTCACTGAGATATCCTATATCATCCAACTGTGCCTGTGTTGCCCTATTTTGGCCAACATACCACGACAGACAGCCGTCCCGGTGCTTTTAACCGCCCTGTTGAATTAAGAAGGGATGCCCGACTGCATTCACTGTGATGGAAGCGTGCGGGTATGGAGAGTGATGACTGAATTAACTCCGGAGAGAAGAAGAGAGGAAGAGAAGAGGAGAAGATATCTCTTCTCTAAGAGATAAACCCACTTACTTCCCTCAGCGTGACCACGTGACACACTTACGTAACCTGCATGATGCTTTGGCTTATTAGATCACATTTCCAACACGGCCCACTTATACCCCTATAAGAACACCAAAAATTCGGGATTTTTTCAAGTACTTAGAAAATTCTAAAACTCTTAAGATTATTATAGTTGAGTTGTAAACCATATATATCGACTTATTTCCTTTATTTATATTGTTGTGGTCAAATCGGGATTTGGCAGTTAGAGTCATGACGATATAGGGTTGACTTAGCATCTTTAGTCCACATTCCAAACACAGCCCCTAGTCACGTTGTCACACACAACACTCCCAACCATTTGACCTACCTACAAAAGATGGCATCTATACGGTCAGTGACACCAACTCAAACTCCACCAAACCATTCCATCATCAAACTTCCTCCAACCCAATCGCCAATTCGCAGTCCCCGAAGAAGCCCCAGAAAAAGCCCTTACATTAGAAACCCGCCATCAAAAGCCCAAGCCTATCGTCAAAGATGTCGCAGAAATCGGCAACCACCCCAAAAAGCGACTCTGAGGCGAAAACCTCAAACCAAGCTGAGAGCTCGAAGCCAAGGACCAAAGATGAGCTTTACGAGTGGATATATGGCTCGAAAGGCAAGAAATAGTACTTGCACGTATCACTATCTCTTAATTAACTTGCATGTAGAAAGACATAGCGGATTCACCACTGATGGGTCGGTGTATTTACGCCACTACGAGACGGCGGAAGATGAGGAGCAAGATGCCGAGGAGGAGGGGATGATGATTTCGACTGGGTTAAATATACCAAGGAATGCCGTGAGCGAAGAGCAGCAAAGGAGGCCCAAAGCTCGGAACAGAAGAAAGCTTGAGTTAGAATACCTGGCAATAGCAGAGAGGACTTACCTATGACTGCTATTTATTCTTAGGTTTGAATTCAATTAACATTTTCTGTAAACTTTTATATGACTATTAGCCCTACTCCATTCTCCTTAATACTTACTTACCTTTTAGAACCCGCAAATTTATTTGCTTCTTCTCGTTGATGAAACGGAAATACTCGTAGTTTGGGTCGCAGATTCTGTGTTCCAGATGGATAAGGAGGAATTATGGGGGAGAGTGTCGTTCTTTCCTAGATAAGAGATTTTTTTTTGCAAAATTTGAAATGTCACTGTATGAACTGAACAATTATTGAACCATCAGCGATCAGCGATATGGATTCAACGCCCAAGAAGAATGTACTAGCAATAACAGACGCCTACCGTAAGGTATGGCTGACCACCGCTTATACCAATATGAAAATGCTCAAAGAAATTTTAGGGGTAATCTCGAGATGCAGCCAACATAGACATCCCAGGGGTAGACAGTCTTGACCTGAGAGCCGGTTGGAGGTCCACTGGAGACTAGACGATCCGGATTATTGCCCTTACCCCTGCTTCCTTGATTGGAGAAGTTTGTCGTTCTTGTGGTTTGACATCTTGAGAGTTCGTTGCGCAATCCAAAATCCAGTAGGATGTTGAGGTGTATGGGTACTTTTTGAAAATCCGTGAGGTGTCTGGTGGCTTGGTAGAGTGGCACGGCACTCGGTAGAGGAGACTTTTGCTATGGCTTCAAAAATTCAAGAAAGTTTCGGACAGGCTTCGGATGCTACAAAATGTTTAAGACCCCATGTTGTTGAGGTCAGTTGGCGGAAGGCAATGAGCCGTCCATTACGGAGGTAGAGAAGTTCCATACCAAATAGTCCGAAATCAGTGAGGATCTAGTACAATAAGCATTCATTTCGAGTAGAAATAATAGAGCGATAAACCCACCAACATGTATAGTCGTTGCTCAACTCGGCTATATTCGACCTGCCCCCCTTTTCGCCTCGCTTATCAAACGACACTTCTAGTCACACAACCCCCACACCCAAAACTCCTGTATTAATACCATACCGAGATTATATATCCTTCGGGTATATTTATATCATCGGTTTTTGTTTGCAAGACTCACAATGGGGAACGTTGTTAAGTGCTTGCACGTGGTCACTCTTCCCACAAGCACAGTAGAAATCATTTAGGAAAGGAAGCCGATCTTCGTAATTAAATAGTTTATCAAACTCGTTCCATGCCAGATCTAGGTCCCACCTCTTAGTGCAAACCTCTCAAGAGACGATAGAAAATCCCTCAATGTTGCTTGACTTGCTATCCTTCTCTATGGTCACGTGACAGTAACAAGCTAATGCGACTTGTCGCACTGGTCCATTTCAATTATAAGGCTTTTTTTCTTGATGAAATAGGCCGCCAAGGGTACTTAGCATTTAGTTATTAAGTTGGTCAGGGTGCAGGCACGTGAGCCAAATTTCGTTTCACGTACTATCTCGTCCGCGGAGATCATGAGTTCTAAATAATTTCCGAAGTCTAGATTACCTTACATGATCAACGCCAGCAGAGCGTAGAAATTATGTTTTGTTGAGAGTACCTGCACATGTCTCACTCATCATTGGCCACGGCAACGCTTTTTACCCCGGGTGGCGTATATGCCGTCACTTACTGGCTGCGGGGCATAGTGCATTCACATGCGGTACGCGCAAGACCGGATCCGGCTTTTCGTCACATAGTGCAAGTTACGAAGTACTTCGTACTTTTGTAGCAGGCGTAATAAGTCCGCCAAGCCTTCTGGTATATTCTACAGAAACAAGGGGATATGGCCAATCAGCTTTCAGTTTTATCGGCAAATTACCTTTTCGAGTTAAGTAGATGTGATGTGGCTTTGGACTTATTACGCCTGATACAAAGTACTTTGGTACTCGGCGTATTTTTAAAGGCTGATCTGATTCTATTAGTTTCTATGGTCTCCCCCAATTAGGCTCTAGGTTTCCAACGCGTCAGTGCCCTTTCAGTAAAGTGATAGACGCTTGATTAACATTTTATCACGCATACCACGAAGTAGAATCTTCGAGAGGTGCACAGACATCGAATAAACCTTTGTACGATTGTTTGGCCATGTATGAAGTACAAGTGCATCCTTACTACGTTTGTGGAGAAATAGAAGCATGGTAATTAGACATTACAAGTATTATTAAGTCCGAAGGCTACTCGGAGGTACCTCCGACGAATCCCTGGTTGCCATGCACGCCACGGCTTTTAGCGCAGCAAGGTCTGCATAGACTAAAGATCGATTGGCAAATGATCAGCGTCTACGTCAGCGTGAGGTATGGGATTTTCACAGAATTGCATGTCCGGTCGGAGAACATTCCGGGTTTTGTGCGAAGTTCTTCGAAGCTTGCTTGGGTCTGGAATTGGCCCTGAAGATTCTTACTCATTTATAAATGTTTGAGACGCCCCGCTTCGTGTTGTGATCACTTGTGATCACTTATATCGTCATTGTCTTTACAAGTTCAAAAGAACATTTGCACATCATGCTCACCCCGCAATTCACCGAGAATATGTTGTTTGACCATGATTATTTCGGGGCAAACGGGAAGCCCATAGTCGCTCAAGATTTTGACACTTTCGCGTTCGAACATATCACGAACCCTTATCCTTCCTTGGATCCCACAGCCATTTCGGCTGCGAAGAACAATGGCATGCTCGATTGCATCGACACATCTTCCTTAAACTCGCTTCCAAACCTGGAAACCCCAGAGCTTTCGCCTCTCAATGGCTCCGATGCCTCGTTCGAATCCAACGATGTTTCCATGGAAGAGACATTTCGAAACCATTATCAAGCTCAATGGCAGCCGAATCCAGCACCAGAAGGTATTCGTGAAGGAATTGGGTGGCAAGGCTGCCCCTCCTTCGCTGTCCCGCCCGCTAGCCTCATTCTAGAAGCGCCTGTATGCAACCCTCATACGACTTCCATGCAAGGGCTGGAGGCTTCCGAGGACAGCCACTTACGACGTTTGAGCGAAGATTCGAACGCAACTTCGAGCTCAAGTAATAGCGAGGCAAGAGTAAGCATTTTCTGCTATCTGTGTTCCAAGTAGTAAGGGTGTTTGCTGAAACGTTAGAATATTTCAGGACGAGCATGATCAGCCACCAGACCCAGCTACGAAGCAGGGTCGTAAAAGGGGACGAAAACGGTCGCCCATCACTGAAGAAGAGAGACGAGCACGACGACTCGAGCGAGGGCGCGTTGCGGCCAATAAATGCAGGAGGAAGAAGAGGGAATGGGAATCGAGTTTGGAGACCAAAGCGAGCGAGCTTATGATGGACCGAGAGCAAATGTTGAAAGAGTTCGAGGATTTGAATCGCGAAATTCAGGAACTGCGGGCGGAGCTAGAGGCACACACGCAATCGAGTGGGTGCGGGATGCCAGACTTGGGGCCAGCTCTGCTGAGAGCTGATCTGCCTGAGGCGAAATTGGAGGGCAACAATTCCAGAAGATGGAAGCACCTTAAAGCCTCCCTGAGCAAAGTGCTCGAAAGAGCGCTTTTGAGCTCCCAGGAATGAGGGCATCCAGCCTGGTAAAAGGCGCAAGTGGACAATCCTCAGCCGGCTTATACACCATGAGATCGAGCCGAGACTCATGCATTACTCAGATTCGACCAGCAACTGACTTTCGAAAGCAGAATGTGACCCTGTAAGCGAGCAGGCGAGGATCGAGAGAGCTGTCAAATGCAGAAGGAACGACTCTGCCGGATCAGCCAGTGGCATGATTACCGAGGACAATGGATTCCGTAGCCATAGAGAAAAGTAAATTGTGGGAGTAGAGTTGGAATGTTGTGTATGTAGATTCCCTTTGTCATTTCCGTTCATGAGCTTACCAAAAGATACTGTATCACAATGCACTCTTCAGCACACATGAATGAGGTTTCCTGCAGTAGTGAACTGTCAGAATCTGGAGCTTGTAGGCAACCTCTCGCTCAGAGTCCGGGGATGCGCCAAGGAAATGTCAACGCGCAGTCTGCAGCAGTATAAATACTGTCTCGAGACGATGCAGGTCCCACAAGTATTCCGGCGGCGCCCGTGAGGCCACGGCTGTTCTTTCCAGCAATGAGTCTCGGCTTGTGCCCTCGAGTGCTTATGGGATCCTCGGAATTCGATATTCCAGCACATGGGAGTTAGGAAGCTTGCCAAGCTTTGCCTAGCTGTGGTGCACCGATGTAAAGGACAACATGAAGGATTACGAGAGGGACGGAGCTTGACAGCCGAGGAGAGATTTATGAGGCTGGGAGCAGAACTTGAGGTTAGGCGTTTCGAGGATGGCTGATAATGTTTCATTGCTCTCCGTTTGAATTTCTCGTATCCTTGGCTTTCTGCAAACGCTTTTTTATTCTAGTCGAGGTCGGGGTAATTTCATGCTGCTTTGGTTTGGCGCTGCTGCTTCTCTTATTACTTACCTTTGCTCGATTTTGCAATTTATTTGACGCCCCTTCCCGTATCCTTGACAACAGAAGAAGGTATCCATCAACAACAGGAGACATGCTAATCTCAGGGCTCTTTTAGCTAGTATAGTACCACACCTCCACAATTTCGCACAGTTCATCAAAGCTTGTCGCTTGCGGTTGCGACGCGAAGACCCCTATTGCGCAAGAATATCCTCCGATCTGATCTGTGGGATTGGGAGATGCAACCCTACGCGATATTCGTATTTTCACTATCATTGCTGCGAGAAAGCCGTTTTGGCGGTTTGTATAAGATTTTCTGAAGTCTCTCCGATCTGACTGCTTTACCCTGCAATCCTTGATGTGCGCAACGTCAATTCTCCTAAGTTATGGACACCTGCTGCAGATTCTGGGTTGCATTCTTGGTCCATGATACCATTCAAACCATGGAAAGGTCAATTATCTAGACCGTGGCTAGGATTATGAGACGAAATCCAGCCATTTCATCTCAGAAGAACGAGATGGCGCCTAAGAATCTGCCAAGTTGATATTAGGCGAGAATCCTTCATCAACTTTGTGCGACACAACCATATGGAAGAGTATTTGATCCGCGTCCTCGGTCGTTTGAGATTACCGATATAACCTCGACCGACAATTTTGCTCACCAGAGTCCGCTTCCGTCTTTGGACCCGAGCAGTCGCTGCTCTAACCTGAGCCGAGCCCTGAGTTCTAAGCACGCTAATGAGTTAACTGGAATTTGCTCAGGGGGGTTCTTTCC
>AYLM01000989.1:0-10541 GCA_001625345.1 Cairneyella variabilis | reverse complement strand
CGTGGAGGGGGTTGGTGGTTGGTGAGGTGAGGAAGGAGGTGTGAGGGAAGGTGGATGGGGAGAGGGTTAGCTGGAAGATTTTTTCGGTTTGAGATTCTTGTGGTGATTGCGAGGGGATTGGGGAGAAAGTGGTTGGTTCTGTGGTGATGGTTTGAGGATCTGAGGGGATGGGTTTGTGGCTAGCAGAAGGTGGAGCTGAGGAAGAAGTTAAAGGTTCGCTGATCAATCGGTACCGAATGGGCGAGGTGTTTATGCTTTCCTTGGCTGCAGACTCGGTGTTGAAGAGGGAGAGGAATGCGTTTGGGACAGGAGATTTGGGGTCGTACTGCGTGCAGGTGCCCACGTCAACAATTGTTTTTGGGCAGCAGATGAGATGATAGAAGTACCTTCAATGACTTGAACATGGTCACCTCCCCGAATCTCTCGAGGACTCGCAGGACCTCACGTTGCTCGGCGAAGGAGCGTGGTGTGGGGTGGATCTTGATGTGTACGGTGCGTGCAGCGAGGGCGCGGGCAGTGGCTGCTAATGGCTCCATTTTGTATCTTCGTGATAGTAAGAGACAACTAAGGGTCGTTGTGTTACCGTGGGATCATTGTGTACTAATTGGGAGCTCGAAAGGATATTTCGTTGAAGTGGTGAATCCTGGAGCTGCGGTTCGAAAATTTACGGTGGGCGGGTTGTGCCAAAAGTGCTGGCCTTATCGTCTGGCTTGCCAAGAATGGGAGCAAAAATGCTTCTCCCTCTCATCGGCTCTTACCACGTACCCAACTGAAGAATCGGTTCCTGAAGCGTACTGGCGAACTCTTATTTTCAACAGAGGCTCCGACCGAGACATCCCTGGCATTCCTATGGAACAATCCTTCTGCAAATGGCAAATCCTAGTTAATATGTATGCCCACTATATGACACCCGACCTGATACTACGAATAACTTTCGATTCATGGGAACTCGCGAAATATTTAAACATTCTCCTAGAGTCGATATACTTCGAATTCAATCAAGCACGGAACTCCTGGCCGGAGTCGCGGTCCGCATTTATTATGGCACTCTTGCACTCATTCTTATCAATTTCATGATCAATTTAGCAGTTTATATTCTTGATCGAAGATTAATTACATGGTTCCAAGGCACCTTCAGGCAGCTTCCTAGAGGCTGTGCACGTTTTGAGAATGCACTTTCCAAATTATTGCCTAGGCGCAGATTTTGTGTCACAAGTAGAGGCTATATCGGATATATACTGTACGTATAACAGCGAGAGTTGGAGATAAAATATAGAGCTGAAGGAGTGCCGGATTCCTTTTATGTTACAGATGCGGAGACCAACAGAGCAAACTCTCAAAGACTCGAGTCCGAGGGCGAAATGCAACCCTCATGCACACTCGTTGGTGATGTGTATCTTCACGGACTCATAGATGACCTTACTAAGACCAGGGAAGTCAAAAACACTGGCCGAGGGTTTCACAAGATTCGAATTGTCTCATTTTAAATTTTCGTAAGGTTTGCTCCTGGCTTTTAGATATGGCTTGACTAAACATTACTGGTCGAAAGAGCCAATCTGTTGCCTTCAGTCAAACTTTGAAAGCTGCACTACTGTGTACTCCAAAGTGTTTCACCGGGCACAGATATTTCTCTTTCAGGAAACATTCCACTTTCTAGAGGGGATGTCAATTCCGCGAGCTCTCTTATGACCACTTCCAAAGGTTCTTGCCCAGAAAGGGAATTCCGGCGACTGCTGGGGCACTCTTCTGTCAGAGGTTGACTTGAAGAGCGCACGCGCGACGACTTCGCTGGTTTCTCATTTTTAGCTAGAAAAGCGGGGTTCCTCGATGCCGACACTCCATTCTGAGTTTAGAGCATTAACAAGGAAGATCTGCTTTGGGAGGAGTCTGCAATCCTACGTCGTCACTCGATCATCAGCAAAAGCTCTTTGTACTTGGCAAGGCTGAAAGAGAGAGGCTTTGGATTGAAGTGACTATTGGTGAAATTGGTATTTCCCGCTGCATGTATCACACGGAAAGGGCTCACTTCCCCTGAGCCACCTCCGTAGCAGAGGCTAAGAGGATTTATGGTCACAGAGATATCACCGGAGTTGCAAGTTGAATCATTCATGCATTCTGAGTTTCTATTTATGAGAAGTTTTTCACTGTTAGCCATCTCCTATTTCCGATTTTCATCGTCTCCAGCCTGATTCCGGCATTCTTTCCTGGACGCGCCGCTGTTCCTCAGCAAAGAAGCCTGGATCGGCTGACCATCCAGGTCTCTGCGGTAGAACAGTTTTGCTCTGTGGCCACGGATTTTCGACAACCGCCTCCTTCATTATTTGGTATCGAAGCTCTGAACTCTCTATGGTGTCATGGTACACGTACTCAACAGCTCGTGCAGAAGACACAACCGCGAGCGTTCCAGATAATATGAGTATCTGTTGAGTGCAGCGTCGACATTGGATCTTGTTGGCCAAGACCCAAAAGTAGCACCACAACAACTCACGTTATGGTTCGCACTTCGCAATGCTTGTTTGGTCCCAGGGTCTCTGTTTAAATTAACAGAATCTTCCACGGTCTCCCAGTAACACGGAAATCCGGTGCGCATTTTACTTATCCTTTTCGTCCTTCAAGACGGCGTTTTGAGGTCAATACCCGTTTCTTTGGCCGAGAAGGCAGCACCTTCCTCTTGACCTGAAGCCATCTTGAGAACTAGTATCCGAAGTAATCGGAGGACCTGGGAGATGGCTGGGAACCCTTGCGTCGAGCTTTCCAAGCAGGGTGATTGAAAAGGAAGTCGTAGGTTGGTCCTCTAGCTTAGTCTCATCATCCACAAAGCATGGAGGTTTCTGGGAGTTCACCCTCCTCCTAGTAGGGTATTTGTCTATTCGGCGTCTTCTTTGTGCCTGGCGTTGAGTTGGACTTATGATCTGGCCGTCCTGAAGGACATTTGTGGAAGTTGGTTGGGCGGTTCCATTTTCACTGAAAGTGCCTCCAACCCAGAGCACGACTGAGAATGGCAACACCGTGGAGTAAAAGGCACCTTATTACGGATGTCGAGCATCTGGTCTCCTCAGTAAAGGGTGCCTTCCATCTTGGGTGTACCAGTACACGGCTATCTTGGGCTTGTGCCAATTCTTGATTGATCTTTTCACTTTCCTCCTCTGTACCAGCAAAGCAAATTGATTGAAGCCAACGCTTACATTAAGTGAATTTGAGGATCGGGTTGGTGTTATGGGATTTTCTTGTGGAAGTGGATTTGGTCCAAAGCTGGATCGGTGGTAAGGATTTTGTTGTCAAGTCTCTCAAGGTTGCGGTAACATTCCCATGAAACTGGCTCTAGAACTGCAATACTCTAAGTCAACAAACTTACCTCCAACCCCATCATAGCGTCGACGAACTCGATATAAAAGGGTTTTATGGCAGATCCGTAAACGTGCCTTCTCGTCTGAAATTCCTATGAGTCTTTGGCGAAGGTCGAGTTTTCCGCTCGAGTCATCCATCTGTCAATGTTTCAGGATTCCACAAGAAACTGACCATTTCTTATCTACCTGAGTATCTCAATTAGAATAGTTGTCGGTTTTCAGTACCGAAACGGCATTCTTACCCCCTTATTTTAGTTCCCCGCAAGCACTACCCCTTTCGGCTAGCTAGCTAGCACTTGTTTTCTTAAGTCTCACTGACTAAGATTATCACTATATATACTCAGTCAGTCCTTACATAGAAATGCAGACAACTTTCTCTTCAGACCAGAACCATTCCGCAATCACGTGATTGTCTGCTCGATAATAGTTATATCGTGCCGTCAGGATGTTGTGGTTTGACGTCATGAAGTTGCTTCAAGATATTCAACTATATATACACTAATGTATGGGCACTGAGTCTTATTCCAGTTCAAGAAAGCCACAGTTTGAACACAAAGTCATCATGGTCAGGGAAGAATGTAGGAAATAGATTTCTGTTTCGATCGAATGCTAATACAACAAGACCCACCACCTTCCATACATACCCTCAGCAGCAAGATCCCACTGAGTAACCGTGCATTGAATCTTCTTGGTCATGAATTCCACCTTGAACTTGTTGTAGCTCTTGGAGCTGATTATACCCTTCAGGTTATGATTTACCTTCTGATACTCCTCGATCAAGGATTCCTTCAAATCCCGCAAGAATTCGAGACAATGACCCTTGACGGGTTCCTCAGCCCAAGGACGGTTCGCGTGGAGCATAACGGCCACCATTGAGAACAGCCTCAATACCCCACAAGCGGAGAAGCTGAAGGCGCACACCCCGAGCTTCAACAACGCACGTGTCAATATCCTGATCCAGATTAGCTAGATCCGCCTGCGGTAGAACTCAACTGATTCCTCAAAGGTGGGCTCGGAAGACACATGGATGGCATAAAGGTTTTCCAGCTACAGCACTCGGGTCTCAACGTTTCCGCGGTCTGTGGACAGTCAGCACACGTTGGACTGACTGGTTATGCCACCGGAATCTCGGCCCATCCAAACCCTTAGGCTCACGTGACCCTGCGCCGCCTTTGCTCAGACTGCTCACTCGGGTTTACTCAGGTCTGCAAACCAAATCACCAGAAGTCGTCAACTTTTAACGAGGGGGCCTAGAAAGGCTCTCCACCGCGAGCCCGCTTGCCCAGGCGGCGCGGAACGAAACCCAATCAAGACACTGCTCCATTTCTGTAAGCGCTTAAAAATGCATGTCAGTGGGCTGGTAGTTAGAAACCCTGGGCATGCGTCAATAGATTGATAGGTTTCGGCAACGCCGACTAAAATCACGCTTCCACACGTCGATCGTCTCAGAATCCTTGTCGGCTTCACCCCCCAAAATAGCTTGAGGATGTTGGTTACACCCGATTTTTGGTTGAACCAACAATTAGGGTGCAAGGATTGCAAATGCTGCAGATGTACTGCGAGGAGCACAGGCTTCCTTCAAACCTTGAGACATTGCGATGGATAGTAAGACTACCTTCGATCGAGGACCTCGCAATTCATCCGCACCATTTCTCTTTTGAAGTACAATTTTTTTGGCCCTACCACATTTGATTCAGTATATCGAAAAGGTGCATCAGCAACTGCAAGTCCCATTATGACACAGCACCGCGAACCTAGCGGCTCCTCGAGTCTGCTTCAGGCACCTTTGCCTGTCAGACCAGCTCCAGGCGTTTCTTTCACTGCGAACGAGAACAACGACCGACATATCCGAAATGCTATAACCGAAGGCAAGAATATCAGCGGATTGTTGGCAGACATTTTGAAGCAGAGCTCCTTGGCAGACAATGAGGAATCGAATCTTCACCTGGTTTTGTCACTCGCGGAGGAACTTCGCAACTACCAGTCCCCTGTTGAGTTCACGATAGGTTTGGTTGGCGATTCTGGTGTTGGTACGTACGACTTCTATGTGGAAGCTATGCGACTGACATTGTTGCAGGTAAAAGCAGTCTTATCAATTCTTTACTTGATGTAGAAGATCTTGCAAAAACGGTAAGTCAATCTTCTACTGCCCCTGCAAATGATCTAACGTGGATAGGCTGGAACCGGAAGCGCCTGCACAACAGTTGTGACCGAATACCGGAAAAAGCGAGACAGCGACAATGCCGCTTATACCGTCGAGATCGACTGCATGGGAAACCAAGGGATGGAAGATTTATTACGACAAAGCGTCCTGGACTATAGACGATACCACCTTCTAGACCAGAATGATAGTGAAGGGCCTGACAGGGGCGAAGTAGAACAACTCCGGGTGAAAGCAAAACTGGCCTGGGATACCCTCGTAGCTGCATTTAAAGATCGTGAGGGATGCACGGAAGTACTCTTCCAAAATGCAGGTATCTCGACTGATGAAATAACACGGATGGTTCTCGAATGGAAAGATCAAATAATTTGGCCCGCAGGACTTAATACCCGCGCCGCTGTCCTTACAGCTGACAACGGGCTAGACTGTGCCGCTCGGATTAAGGAATTTTTAGAGGCGTGGATGTGGCCTTTCATCAAAGTAGTCCGGTACGTTACCGTTTCCATTCCTATCGACCAGAACTGATTTTAATACGTAGTATTTACCTTGATGCTGTAACATTGCAGAACGGAATAATACTAGTTGACCTTCCCGGTAAGTGACCTCTGAGTTTTAACCCGGAGTATTATTGTGTATAGACATTGATCTTATAAGGTTTCCGTGACGTGAACTCGGCAAGAGTCAGAATCACTGAGATGAGATTGTATCAGTGCGATGAAATATTCATGGTCACCGACATAGGTCGCGCAGTGACAAATGAGGGCGTAGAAGACTTGGTGGTTCGACAATTAGGTAAGAACTTCAATAGCCTCAAAAGATCACAGGGAGTTACAATCATTTGCACCAAATCAGAGGTTTGTCCAGCAACGGATCCGTTCATCTTGGAAACTACTGACACATACAGGATTTGGGGCAAGAATCCGAAATCCTGAGAGATGTCCCGCATACAAACGACTTCAATCCTCAGATAGTGGGGGCTCTTAAACGTCAGATAGAAGACGCAGAGGAAGACGGCGAGCCAGATAAAGAACTAAAGGCGAGGTATTATCCGCGGACTCTTATTTTGTAATTTATGCTTACTGAAGGCAGACGAGCCCACCTTTTCATATCAGCACGCAACGAACACGTGAAACGGCACCTCATGAGACATTATGCATCCCAAAGACAAATCCGAACGATCAACGTATACTGCGTATCTAATACGCTTTATCGCGAAGCTGCTAATCTGCAGACTCGGGTTCAGCAAAGTATTCGCAATCGTCGACGCTCGTCAAATATAAGCGACAGGACTTCAGCTGCAGATCAAATGCTTCGAAGCTCGGGCATTCCCGAACTGCGAGATTTCATCCAAGAAATTCCGTCAAAGTCCCAAATTGCAGAGACGAGACATTTTCTCAACACACGATTATTGACCTTACTTGAAAAAACTGATATGTGGCTCAATGCGAGTGTCCCAGGGGTGGCCGCGAACCAACCAGCGGCACCGGGGTTTGTGCAGGAACTGCAAACAGAGCTCAAAACAGTAAGAACAATAGTAGATTTAAGAATTAATAGGAACTAATTTCAATACAGAAGTTTGACGAGTCTGTCGAGACCAACCACGCTGAGCTGACCAATGCCAAAACACAAATGCTGGACCGACCTCTTAGTCCGACCCCTTGTCCACTCACTACAACAGAAGCAAGCTGATCTTAGTACAGCCCAAGGCATGGGTCGATGGGAAGATGCGGCACTTGTTGCCGTTTCGAGGTGGGAAAGAGTAAGTATCTAAAAACTCCATCTTCGGTGAGACATCACTGACAATCATAGTGGCATCACAGTATTACATTCTCATAAACACCGGTCAAGGTACTGTGCTGACAGAAGCATAGCAACTTTTCTAGCTTTCTGGAACCATGACGGGGCCCATTCCACAGGAAAACAGCCACGGGTCGACTGGAATGAAGAGATCATAAAGGCGATGGTGGATGACGTTGAACCATCTGAAGAGCCGTTTCGTGCAGAAAGTGAAAGAATCTTCGAGACTTTGAGCGAGTCAACCCACCAAGCACTGTCTGTATTGCCCATAAGACTAGGTGGTACGTCAGTCAGAGGAAGAATTTCCTCCTGAAATTGCAGTGATTAACTAAAATCAGAACTTCATCTGGTGCATAATTTCATAGAAACCTTCCCCCGACGGCGCCGAAATCTTGACTACGAGATTGAAAATATCACCACTTGGTTCTTCGATGAACTTCAGTAAGTTCGACCATCTCGTAAGACAAATAGCTGAACGCCTAATTTTTGTTAATCAGGACCATCTTCCACGACCTCCTCAGAGCCCATGGAACATCCTTCGTGATGCATCGCATGTTGCCCATGTACAATGAGATTGACAACGGAGCTAAAGTGACACAGAGGCGCATTCAGCGTCTGAAGTTGCAAATCTCAGGTGATCGCAATAACCCAAAACTATTCAAAGTCATCAGGGATCTATTCATTGCAGCGCTTTCAGCATTGCTAGAAGATACCAAAGGGAAGCTCCAAGAGGCGCTTGATAAGTGTTCTGCGGATATTGGGAACGATCTTGAGCTCCTGAGAGGTGAAGACGTTCCAGCCTCTGATGAAAGTAACTTGACAGGAATGATGTTTGATGTTTTGGAGGAAGCTCAGACGAGGAGGGCCGAAGCTCTGAGAAAGTTTGAAGCTGGGGTTACGAGATAGAGTTTTGCCTCTCGTTGTACATGACATGTCATTTGATGCTCGCGAGGAGGTTGGAAAAGCTATACTTTTAAGGCTCGTATCCCCCTAAACTGCCGAAAAGCACACCTGCAAGCTAGCGGCCGCTAGACCAGATTGACCACATTTTGTAGTAAATATAACTTCATATTCCGCGCGTGAGATTTATACCCTTTTAGAGATATATTTGTATTTCTTCTTAATGATAAGTTACTGATTTTGTAGGTAGTTTAAACATGTTTGAAAGTCAAAATTTGTAGGTAGAAGAGGGGGTCTCTCTGAGATACGGGTAAGCTTCCGATAAGCGAGCGAGTGTGCGCTGCATCGCAGTTTAGGGGATAAGCTCAAAGATTTGTTCATAATACTTATTATCACTTAGCATAAAGTAAACCAAAGCTCTCCTTTCTCAACTCCTTCTATATATGCCTCCCCAGCCAACTTATACTATAAGCCAATGGGCCTTAGTATTAATATAACTGGGGTACCGAAGAGAATAAGACAGAGATTCCCTCAAATGAATCGCTAGGGCCTAACCGAAGCATTCCGTACCAGGTAAAACTTGTCTTGACTCGAAGCTACTCGAAGTGGAGTCGGAATGTGGTATAGTCAACTATAAATTGTGTGGACTTCTCGTTTCGAAAACCCACTCTAAGTGTTTAGCCGGTGTCCAATAGATTTTCATAGGAGTAATAGGTCGCCTTTGTTAGCATCCAACTATACAGATTCAACTCCCAACAAATGCAGGTCGAAGAAAGAGTATTATGTGTATTCGCACTTAGCAGAACACGCCTATGACGGTAGCGTATGAGAAGGGCAAATTTGATCCCAAAGCGCTGGCTTATGGGGGCTGCTAGAGCAAGAAAGGGGCAAATTTAGTCCCAAGGCTTTGGTCCATGAGGAACACCGGTACTCGACATACGCTGGCGTTTAAATGGGTGCAAAATTCGGCCCCTTGATAATAGTACCCGAAGTGTATAGGCGTTGGCGTCAAAGGGCTTTGGATTTTATAAGAGTGTTGAGTCAAGAAAGCTCAGGTAAGAGGCCGTGCGGAATTAGTACATCGTTCACCTATGTAGAGGTGCTATTTATAGAGGGGAATCGATTTCCTTGGGCACATCGGGAATCCTAATCCCCTGCTTGCCGCATTGATTTACCATTTGTACATACCTACACCCACAGCAGCTCGTAGTACAACTTGTAGTACTACAGCCTGTACCACAACGAGTTATAACACAATAATATGGTCCACAATGACTTGTAGTGTAACAAGTGATAGTATTACAACCGGTACCACCTCGATTTGGAACACAGTAACCTATTCCATAACGATTTATAGCAAAATAAGCGGTACTACTATGGCATGTGACAAAATAATGTGGAGTCTGGAATCGAAGGGTTCACAACGAACTTAATTTAGGGGGCTCGAAGCAGCCTATATTACAATATTGAGCGCGACCTAGAAGCCAAACTTCTTAGGAACGTTGAAGCTTTCTCCTGGTGACTGAAATGAAATCACATGAGAAGGCATAGGTTTTTAAGAAGACACAAGCTTAACCAGATCTGATTATGATTACATAATTCATTCATAGGTATTGCTGTAGTTAGAGATCCTGTAGAACGCACGAAAAGGATGTACCGTTGAAGTTGAATTTGACAAATTCGGAGGCTCAGTCTATCGTTTAGTGTGGCTCTTGCTAACAGGGATCCAGGATTTGCCCCCAAAGAACCCTTCACTTACTTTTTCTAATTTTAGCTGGGCAGTCATAGCCAAGAACCCTAAATGGGTCGCCCTCCATCGTCCACGATGTCCCACTTCCTTAGCTCTTGCTTAGCCTAGCTCAGGTTTGCTCGTCCACCGCTCAGGCTAGAGTAAGCCAAATTCTTAGTTCTGCTTGATCGTAGAATTATCATATGCTGCCTAATCTGCAGGGGTGTAGGTTGTTCGTGCATGGATCAGGTTTAATAGAGCAGACGGATTTTCCTTCAGATTCTCCAAGCTGATGTAGGGAAATAAGCACACATTCAGATACTTTCATCTTGTCTCTCCTGGCGCGGTGATCTGATGAAAGTCAGGCTCCTTTTCGATCGGTTCGATGATGGCTGCCCATTCGCTCCAGAAGTCAACCTCGCAGTGTCGATTGGGGTACATACCTGGGTCGATTCTCGGGAGCAGTGCCTCTCGCTTGGCCGTTTCTTCTTCCATCTCCGCGCGATGGATGGGCTGTTGTCGGATATTCCAGTGCCGAAACGGCATTCTTACCCCTTATTTTAGTGCTCTGCAAGCATTACCCCTTTCGGCTAGCTAGTACATGTTA
>AYLM01000988.1:0-65760 GCA_001625345.1 Cairneyella variabilis | reverse complement strand
AGTCTCACTGACTAGGATTATCACTATATATACTCAGTCAGTCCTTACATAGAAAAGTTCAGACAATTTTCTCTTCCGACCACAACCATTCCGCAATCACGTTACTGTCTTCTCTGTTGGGAATATTAGGGGCCTGAGGCCCCTATAGGGACTCAGCTATACAGGGTTTTCGGGGACCCCGAAAACCAGCTGGACAGGGCCCTAGGGGCCCTGTAGGGTTCAGCTGTATAGGGGGTTCAGCTCGGCAATAGGGGCCTGCGGCCCCTATATATTCAGCGTACTTGCCCACTGTAAATGAGGTTCTGTAGTCAAATTCAGTTCGTTGCACCTGTAATCTCAACATTCTCGATAGCTGTGTCGACTCCATTTTTCTTGAAGGGGTGTAAAATTTTCTTGCATGGCATCAGTGAAACCGAGAATCTTCCTCTGTGCCTCTTCATCCAAAAGACAGGACGAGTAAGTGAAGAATCAACCATCCTTCTGGCTGTTGGAGGATCGAAAATGCTGTTGGCAGGGTTTGCACTCGCAGGGAAGCTCGACGACCCTAATAACCTCTGGTTAGCAGACCTCAGATTTCCAGAATTCAGGGATATCTAGAATTCAAAGATATTTACAGCTCAGGCCAACTTACTCGTGGTGTCCTAGATTGCGGGGCATGGTTGCTGCAATCGAGGGTGTTGGGGCTGAAATTGCATTGGGAGAGGCGTCCTCGATTGAAAGGATCAATCTGGTGTTGATTTAGCTCTAATCTGATGGAGGCTAACGCTTGAAGAGCGCGAACCCAAAGAGAGAAAGTAACACTTGTTAGCTTCAAAGGTCCTTTTGCAGGAGCTGCCCATACATAAATCTCTGAACATGAAGTCAGGTAAGCTTTTCTATTGAGCAATATGGTTGAATTCAGTTTTGACCCTTTGCTATGCGGACGCTTCTCGCAAAACAAGCCCCTGCGGGCAGCCTATTGCAGATAAAAACGAGTTTTGGGTGACCTCAGGCACTTTGGATATCTTCATCGGTCTGGTCTATTCTGCTACGGCTATTTTACAAACACCTACGGCTTCCGTCATCCTCAACAGCAGAACTCGTTCTGCTCAACCAGTCCCGAAGAACCTACTGATAACAAAAAGTATATACCATGACGTCTGGCGTGGGGAGCAAATGTCTTCAGAAAACATTGACCACATTCCCAGTGCGGGCGTTAGGGAGAGGGTCTGTGGAGGGAGATTGACCACCCGCGCCCGATAACAATTTGCTGCAGCTGATCTGATGAGTCTTGATAACGATAAGCATTCAGAGCCTTTGAGCTTGGAAGAAAGAGCAAGTGACATTTGAATAATGCAGGACTCCCTAGCCAAGGCTCCATCTCCCTCAAGCAAGAGCAAGGAAAGGGGCAGAAGAGCTGCGAAGAGCTGAGCATCAACCTTCAATAAAGTTTTGCTTGCCCTCATATACTCTCTGGGCTGAAAGATAGAGGCATTGTGATGGCTCAAGGATGCTCACCGCTCCATGAAAATCAACGCAAGCTAATATGGCCCAGCGTCTAAGCACTATCACGAGCGTATATAAGGATAGCGAGAGACACTACAACAAATAATTCACCGGTCAGAAGCCAGAAGGGGTTCTAGTGGTATGTATTTCGAGTGTTTGTGTGTTGCTTTGGATGGTGTATGGTGAATGATGCTTGTTTCAAGTGCAGCAACACCTGCTCAATGAAGGCTTGGTGAAAGGTGAAATGGCAATCAACCCCAGTGCAAAGAACAAGACAAGAGAAGATCAAAACAGAAAACCAATCAAGGCTATGGAAACTTCCAACAGAGAAGACGTGGTACGTCGCATAGGACGAGAGTTGTGCACGTGATGCCAAGCATTCCCAAAAAGGGAAGTCACAAACCGATACCTTCCCTTCCAACGTCTCCACACACTGCAGCTGCCCAAGAGGCTTCGTTTTCAATTTGTTTCCATTCTCGTTATCAACGGCTGTAAGTAGAACCGCATCTCAGTTCCAAGTGGTATCATTCTGTCCATGCAGCAAGCAACGCAACGCTCAAAGGGAATCATATGCCTCGTAACGAATCATAGAACCTTGAACGCCGCACTCCCAACAGAAAGGAAAGGAAATTTTGTGTTTTGCGTTGATACAGTCTGCCGGCAGCTTCCATCCATCATTCCATCTCAAGTCGCATCTGTCGCAAGTCGAGAACGAGTGTGCCGAGTCGAGTCACAAGGTCCGAGAACGTTGAAAGGTCGAATTGAGAAACAAGCTTGGTGAAGTGTTAAGATCGAGTTGACAGGAGCGATGTGTGAATGCAGAAGCAATCTAGTATCGAGAACGACGCTGCCAGAAGTGGCGGCGCGTGGTGGTAGTGGTAGCCGGACCATCAAGGTAGCCAGCATCACCAGCCTTGGAGTGATGGTTCTGCCTGTGGATACGGGAGGAGCAGCAAGTGAGCAGGACAAGAATGGTGGCAATGAACAGACAAATCATCGCAGCCAAGATGGTCCACATGCCGATTGAGTAATAAGCATGGCTACCGGTGCCATCGCTGTTGACGTGGTTCTTGATGACGCCGAAGAGAGCGAAGTCAGTGGCCATGACGACCAGAGTGATGATCCAGGTGAGAGTGGAGACCATAGCCGCCATGATGGCGCCGCAGAAACCAGCACCGAGTGCGAGGAGGAAGGCAATGAATGCGAGACCGGAGGCAATGGGATGGAGGATCATGACACGAGTGAGATCCTTGGTGGAATCCTCAGAGGCAGAACCGAAGTTCGTACCCGATCCATCAATTTGTGCCATGATAGCAGCCGGGTTGTAGCCAATGGTGCGGGGATAACAGTAGTCCTGGTCGGTCCTGTTGAGAGATGCTGTTAGCAATACGCGCTGTTGTTGACGCGATCTTGAGAGACTTACTGAACGGGAGCGACATCGAGGATGCAGTGGCCGAAGGTGCCAAAGGTAACAGACGAGTTGCGAATGTCAGTTCGGTTTGTCAACATGACCTTGAGAATGGCAATGTCACCAATGACCGGAGCAGAGATCGTGGTAATCAGGAGGAGAATGGCTGAGGCAAACAGCAGGAACGTGCCGGTGTGGTGGAAAATACCAGTCCTCGCCATCTTGACTTGATTGAGGGGTTTGGGGCGTGTACTGGGTGTGTTGATGTTTGTTTATGAAGAATTTGGAGTGGGCGGGGTTGACTTATTGAAATCGCGGAGTCGAGACGAACAGGTCGACAAAGTCACAGCACTGCATGAAGAGAAAAACCAAGGCGCAAGATCGTGGGGAGAGGGAACTCGGCAGGTTTTATTTCACAGTTTCAGCCATACGCCAGCTAGATCGCAAGTGGTGTGAAATGGTCGTGTGTTGTTGTCTGGGCTGAGATGCCACAAAGCAAGGAATGTGTGGTGTTTGCATCTGGTTCGTCATAGGCGTTACCTAGACCCTGATCATGCAGGTCGACCATCGTGGCTCAGCTGTTCATCACCATTTTCTTTCATTCTGGGTATTTACGAAGTATCCGGCGCCACAAGCGATGCTTTGATGGCTTTCAATTGGCTTCCTGAAGGAAAAACCTGGGGTTGGAGAGTCGATGAGCCACATTCGTGACTGCTCGTGGAATTAAAGATTTCAGGGTTCTGTCCCTTTCTTGGCTGCAGTAACGGCATGGGCAGTGATCTCCCATCAGGCGAAGTTGGCAGCCAACTCAATCAGAGCAGTGACGTACCCAATCCAGGGCCCAGCTACTCAGGGTATGCGTTCTCTTTTCAATTGGAGCAGGTTCGAATAAATATGGGTGTGCCTCATACTTGGACGCTCTTATTGTTCCTTGCTTTTGGAGCCGAGGTAGCAGCTCGGACGAACCACAGGCAAACAAGAATTTGATGATGACGGTACCACAAGGGTCCCCTGTATGACGCAACAATCAGACATCAGGTAAAGATCTTTTGTCGCGTCGAGCGTGTCATCTCATGCCATCATAGCGGCCCCCCTTTTCAAGTCTGATAGTGGTTCCATATTGGTTAGTAGCGCCATCATGGCGGACCAAGCTGTCTTTGAGAGGTTGCTCGAAGTGCTCGACCGGATCGATGGAAGATTGGAAGCGATCGAGTCCAACCTCGTGACTGGCCAGGCTGCTAGTCATGAACAGGCACCAATCAATGCGGTGAAAATAGGCTGTGTTGATACCGCTCATAACAGCATCTCTGAGCACAACGATAAGGTGTCCGAACCCATAGAAGGACTTGCGGCCGCTGGCTCAGTTGAGCCCGCACCTGGTCCAGCAGGCGATAATGTTTCTGCCAGCGGTGCTGAAATCCCGCAGCACAAGTCGTCAATAGCACATCATATTCAACAAGACCTGGATGCCTCAATACAAGACGACACAGATGGGCTGCCGGAGGTTCCAACATCTCAACGGGTCCAGGTCGAGGGACCTTCAACCCTGGAGAATGATTTATATCTTCGATTCCCTGCGCGCCCTTGGCCTTCTGACGAGCTAGCTCAAACATCCCCACAGGTATCCGCAGGACCAGATAATAAAGAGCTATGGACAAGACATCTTGGTCGAATATGGGCACTTCCACCCGATAATCGAATAGATCTGGCGTTTCAGGAGCATGTTCTCCGCTGTTTGCCACTGGACAAGTCCGAGGAAGTAGTTCGTAGCCTAGGAGAATGGATGCGGTCGATGGATGAAACCATCACAACGAGGTATGGTCCTGAAGAATTATCTAAAATTAACATTATCGACTATGGTTTACATGGAAGGCGAATAGCGTACCATATTATGGATGCTCGCAATCCCCAGATGAAGCTTGAGCTGCAAAGTCTTGCGAGCTCTGAGAGTGGTGACTCCGAAGTGGAATCTGGCTCTCGCACAATTAAACACGGTTTTGCTTTTCCAATTGAGCAAAGCAATAATCTCGTTGCCCCTTGGCAAAGACTTATGTAAGTAATGTGGATTCGAACCTACTACCTCTTCGATGAATTTATATAGGTTCTAATGTCCTTAAATCTAGCTACATTGAAGGACTTACTTCAAACCGACAACAATCAGGTTGGAAGTTTGCAAGCTACTTTGACACCAGCACCTCCGATGCAGCTATTCCCAGTGGAGCGAGCCCTTTCCTCCCTCGTGGACCAAACACGTCAGGATTCCAAGATCATTATCGCAAGATGGCGCTCAACTCTCTGCGGCTGGTCATTAGAAGGCATTTGAAAGCTGAATTTGTTCCAAAGAGGGGATATCCAATGTGGCTTAGAAGGTTGGGTTTCTCTTACTCGATGAGTTTCAACGTCGTCCTCTACAATAAGGACTTGCTCTTCGAATTTCGAGACGACTTAGCCAATGAGCGATGGCCTACAGGGAAACTCTACCACGAAGGCCCACTCTTTAGGCGAGAGGCGCTTTCAGTAAGCCTGCTACTTCATGTGTTCTGAATACTTGCTAAATTGATCAGATAGTTGCGATTTGCGCCGGCCCTATAGCAGAGTCTCACGGTATTAAGGTCGACCGTCAATTCTATACCCTTCTCTTCATGGTGCCGAGCTCGTATATCGGGCCCGGATTCCACCGAGATCTACCACCAAGCATGTTAGAGGCTGTACTCACGACGATTGAAGGCATCATGGATTACACGACCGACAAGTGGCAGGATATGGGTAGACAATTCGATCGCTTCCTCGACGAGGGTCTAACTTTCATGGATCCCAAAGCGCACGACAATCTTATTGTGGATGACGAAACCTTTTCTCGATCGCGGAAATACTTTTGGACTCTGAGTTGCCTGTCAGAATTCAACACTTGCATTGAGGATACCTTAGCTGCTTGGGAATTCTTCCGTACTAAGTGTCAAGAGACATCCGAAGATGACATTCCTTGGACAACCGAAGAAAAGAACACAAGTATAAAGGAAATCGAGCAGCTCTGTGAGAAACTGAGGTCGATACAGTCTCGCTTCAAACAACACCACAAAAACGTGACTGCTCTGAGAGACGGACTCTTCAACGCGAGCGCTGTGATGGAAAGTCGAGCATCTACAAGACTCGGAGGTCAGTACTCTCACATTTAACTTTCAACTTTTTGCCCAAACTCAGTCAATTTCTGTCCAATATTCATTAGTCTCGCTCGCTGCTTTCAATAACTATTCAACCCACTGACACCTATGACAGAGAACGTCAAACTCCTCACCTTCGTCAGCATCTTCTTCCTCCCTCTCGCCTTCTGCGCTTCCCTATTTGCGCTCTTCCTACCCCTCGAAACGCATATTTTCACATACACCACGATCCTGATCGCATTCGTCACCTACGCCATAGTGTTCAATCTCAACACCATTGTTCGTGCCTTGTCGGCCTCGCATTCTGTATTCAAGATCTCCATAATTGAAAACATGAAACATGAAGATGACTCTGAATGGTGGAAAGCGCGCGGCGCCAGGTTTGAGAATTTCCAATTCAAGCCTAAGAGTGAAGTTGAGAAGCCGACTGAGTGGTTACTGGTTGTGTATTTGCTGAGAGGGGTGGTGAGGAGATTGTGGCCTGGGAATTGGATGAAGCAGGGCGGAAACGGGTCAGTGGGGAAGGAAAGTATTGAGAGAAAGGATGAAGAGACGCCGGATGGAGTGAAGAAGAGAGATAGGATCTGGACGAGGTTGCGAAAAGTAGCAGGGAGAGCGAAGCCGTGGTCAAGTGGGGAAAGAGAGAGCCCGGGTGACTGGTAGCAGCTGTAAAATTGGAACTCCGCCTCACATGAGCTCTTCTTATACAAGGATGTCTGAGTTGAAGTAGAATTCGGCTAGACTAGTGGAAGCACGCAAAGAAGCCAAGCGAGCACTTACCAATGGGGGCAGATTTGGCTTGAATGTCGATGACAGTGTTTGTGAGACACAAAACCTAGCGGTTACATGCTCCCGGACTTCTCCAGGCCCATATGTGTCTTCCTTGTAAATGTGCAATCTCCTGATCAGCAATGCCACCAGGGTTGAACAGCCCCAGAGACGCTTGTTATTACCAATTCTCTCATATGTGAGGAGTTTTCCACTCTAGAATATACCAATCTAATCAAGTGCTAAAGGAACGAAAAAGTGCAGAGAGGAAGCCAGCTGAGGAGGATCAGGTCTAATTGCACCAAAGAGTCCAACAGTGGCACAAGCTATCAACTGGGGTTGGGAAGAGTTGTGTATAGTACACATCCTAGCCAAGATCCAGACCAAATCCAGCAACACGCTCGAATGGATGTGAAGTACAAATCCACAATTGAGAGTCCTCAATTTCGAGCCCTGATCGAGGAAGCTCGAGTAAATTCTGGATCACGTGGCATCACCGCAGGTCAACTCTCTATTTTGATCAGTCGTAAGGTAATCCATTCCGGAGAAATTTGACAGACTGCTATTCTAAACTCATTTTTAATGACCTCAAAGGGAAACGTTGAGATTAGCAACAGACGTTTGGAGCTCATGTCAAGCGTCCAAAGCAGATCTTGATAGCCGAGGCTCCCCCCTTTTCTCGACGCTGGACGAGAACCAAAAGGTAATCGACTTTAGGCTGTGAGTTTGCTGCAACCAGTAAATCATCATTTCGAACCGTAGCGTGTATCGAAAGCCAGCAGACTATCAGACATGAACAAGTGAGGCTCTGCTGATCGTGAACTTGGTGGGTAGCACAAACTGTCACGTGTGAAGCAGCCTGATCCTAGTCCCGAGATTTTCCATTTCTATTCGAGGTGCAGGTGCCCACATAAGAAGCATCCACAACACCCTTCGAGTGTGGCAGATCCCTGTACTCCGCAACGCGTGAGCCAGTCGCCCCGTTCAATTCCCCAAATAGCCTGATCAGCCCCTCATGTTGCCCATCGACCCTGGGTCATTCCAATGGCTGACACGCTCCGCCCTGCTGAACGATTAGGCAAACATGTTCTCGTGCTGTCATTCCGTCGCCTTACCTTGCTTCACTGCGGTTCTCCTCGCTGCGCAAACTTTGGCTGCGGATCGAATACCGCATCCATTGTCTTCTGCAACCTCGTCCTTCGTGTATTGTTCGATTCGCCGAGAATACCTTCGCCTTCGGCAAGACCTTACAAACTTTGCATTATCACGAAGAGAGTGGTGCCGTCGTTGATGCCCGACATCTCGACTGGATATCATTTGTTAACATTGACCGGTCATTTCACGAACTGGCCTCAAGCTGCTACTCGCTCGCATAGTGTCTCTGGGCTCTTTTAAATATGATTTGGAGTCTGCCTCGCTCACACATGTGACGTGTTCGACAGAGCCGCGTCGCGCCTCGAGACTTCGGTCAAGACTCAGAAGAGGTCACTGCGAAATTTCGGGACATTTCCTACGAAGATGAGAGATTGATAGTCTTGCGCCTGTGGCTCATAGCCTCCTTGATCGCATTAACTTCGAGGCTAGCGCGCAGCTCGTGACCAGGGTAATATGTCCGCGAAGTCTAAACAGTCGGCGAAAGGGCCTGACAAGGAGCCTATATGGAGCGACTGGACCTGGGATAGTCAAGGCTACCAGTGGTATCGATCTTACATAGACACAAATGGTAAGCCATTGTGTTCGTTCGGATGCTGAATCGAACTCACTTTGGAGAAGGTAATTGGCAGTACGAAACCCGAGCTGCGGAACCAGCTCAAAAGGCTACTTCAACCCCAGATACAGACGATTCCTGGCAAGAAGAGCCTCAAGGTCGGGCGCGCGGTCGAAAGGTACTATCTCGGAGGGCTTGAACTTTGCGCGGTGTGCTGATAAAGTTAAACAGAATGTTGTCGATGGCAGAAGAGAGCGTCCCCATTCAACAAGTCCAAGCAGACCGAGGAATCCAGTCAGTTCTAACATACTTCTTGAACACACAACTGCTGATGTGATTGTATGAAGCCTCCGAAGTCACCTCCCAGAACCCCGCCACCGGACAATCATCCACCACCTGAAAACTCTCCTCCGCAAACATCAGAAGATAATTTCCCATACTCCAGAAGCCCGTTGACACCCCCCGGCAGGGATGGACAAGATTGGCAGATGCAGCATCATGAGGCACCCAGGTCGGATAATACTGTAAGTCCAAATATTCGATGGGCAAACTCTGCACTTCGAGTCTTGTCAAGTGGAATGAAGGAAAGCGATGGTTGTCAGTCAACTGATGAGATATAGGGCCTGACTGTGGAATTCGAAAACGGACCGGTCGTTAGAGCAGTAGGTGGTATGGGAGCTCATATGTTCATGTCGCGAGAATGCGCTGAAAAGTTGCACCTTCGCGGTCACAAACTCCGTCGGGCCCAGAATAGTGCCTCATTCCCGATACCCTCCACTTCAAAACAAAAAGGGAAAGGGGCCATCGCCAAGACGAAGGAGTATATAGAAACAGACTTCTCTTGCAAGGGACATAAATTCACGAACGCGGGAATCTATGTTCTTCCCGAGGACGTGAGCCTACCGGCGGACGTGATTCTTTCCCGGACTGTGACACAAATAGAGGCACGCCCAATCGCGGACACGGCAACCGTCTTCACTGCGGCTGCAACACCTCGAACAGATAGTTCACACTGGTACAGCTCAGCTCAACCCTCAAGTGGATCTTCGTACCAGGCTTGTCGCTACTGTGGCGGAAGTAGAATATACCAAGGGACTACTTGTTCCTGCTCCTCGCAAAAGTTCGACAGCTCCACATACTGTTGAGGCGGCATCTTGCGAGGTTCTCCAGTGGTTAACTTGAGGTCCCAGGAATTTTCACTATCGCTGTCAACGATTTTTCATTCGTTGTTCAATAACCAATACGCTATTTCAGACGAGCATGGTGGACATGCCTCCAGAAGCTCTCGTCAGCAGCTGGTCTTCTAATCAATGGGGCGAGTCATGTCGAACGAGGGTTGCATGGCTGTTCTTAATCCGGGAGCCTCCATTACTCTTCATGAGGATACAAGTCGGGACTCTTACTTGTCGCGTAGTACACCGCTTTGGCCAAATATTACCATATGGAGTCTGCGCGCGAACACGAGGGCCTCTCGGGGTCTTGCCGTTCGCCCCCATCCGACCTGCGAATACCGCGAATGCGGCTAGCCAATACGTTCGGGATCGCACGCACGCCGGTGATAGGAAAGTGCAAATGGATTGAAAATTGTGCTCAGACGGAAGTGCAAGAAGAGAAATCCAAGGCGGTGGGGGGCTCAGCCTGCTCCGAGGCTTGTAAATTAGAAGTGCTAGACCCGTGTAGGTGGCGGGATTTCCCTGATTGATGTATCTTTTTTTTTCTTTAATTCTTGCCACGTTCAGGAGTTGAGACGGCGGTATCGAAGACCTCGTGGGCTTTCACGTTGTACATGACACTTTTCCATGAAATTGGGCTTTCTGCATAGGAGTTCATTATCGTTGCAGGGAGGGTCTCGGAAAGATCAAATTGGTGCAAATGAAGTTCCCAAGCCAACTTAATCGTGCTTCACCACCTCCTGGCAGGGGGTGCTTCTTGTTGAGATGACTGGATACCTTAATTCCTTAGGTACGCACACCAAAATCGAGTAACCCTACTATCGGGGGTGGTAAGCGAGCTTTTCGACCTCCGACAGACCTACCCGTCCTGACCAAAAATCATCATTTAGACACAGAAAAAAAAAATTTTATATATTATATAAGTCTAGCAGACTATCGTCTGATTCACCCTCTACATCTTTATTACTTAAATCATCAATAAATTGAACGTCTTCAAGCTGTAGAGTGAAAGTCCGATCCTAAACCTCTTGCAAGTCTAGAATACCTTATGTGCGTGCCTAAGGAATTAAGGTATCCATTCATCTCAACCAGTCAGTCATCTCAACAAGAAGCACCCCTTGTGGGGTGGATCAGAAGCACGGTTACTACGCCAATGAATGTGCGATAGTGAGTGATCAACATTCTAGTAGATGGCCAAAAGCCATAAAGGACCAGGATTTGCTTTGGTGAGGCTTTGGACCAAAAGTAAACACGGATTGAACCAAAACTCAATGTCAGCCGACCAAACCCTTGTCAGACATTGCGCCACATTGAGCCTCACCCTGCAGGCGAGATGCCCGCCTGGCGGCCAGTGGATTGCAACTTGGCCACGTCTCTTCACATACAAGAAGATGCTGCATCGCACAGCAAGGCCGACATGGTATTCGCCTCGTTCTACAGCGTAAAGGCCTTGTGCACACCATAAGTAAATCTGATCAATCGGCCTGTTCCCTGGGTTACATGTCTGTGTCCCTCCTTCACAGTATCACGATAGCAACGACATGACTGATTTACATTCTCTAGCCTACAGCGGTCTCCATGGGATTCCCATAACACACTCTACTCCAGCAATAGGGATCTGCATTCGACCACCCGACCCTGTATATCATAGCCATCGTACTCTCCCTATCAATCCCAGTCCAAGCCGTCTTGAGAGCGCAGGAATTGCTCGCGCAAGTACGTCGTGATGCGCTAATGCGCTACTCGATGAATGCTTATAAGGAACCTCAGATGCTAGGCGTGCGAAGGCAAACAGTCATCTCGCGATGTTTGCAAATAAAAGGGATAGGATTTCGGACGACCGAGACAGCCATTTGAAACAGATCAACTGTAAGAACCCAATGTTTACCTAAACTCCTCTGAGCCCCGTTTGCACTCCACTCCACTCCGAAGAACTCCCAAGCTAATCTGCTTTCTTGAACAGTGGACGAATATCCCAAAGGCTACCCTCGAACTGCGGTGTACATCAACAGTGACAATGACACAGCACTCTTTCGACGATTCGGTACTCTCCATGCCCGAGCCCTGCTCTACAAACAGGTTGAATTGACCGATCTCGAGGCTAGATTGGAAAAGTTGGATCACGACGACAACGAGAAGGAAGACACAGAGTGGAAGGTTGGACACTCAATATATCGGAACGGCGGGAAACGCAATGAGGAACGAAAAGCGTTAATGGAGGAGATAGTGCAGAAGTTGGAGGCATATGGTAAGAATTGCTCCAGTCAAAAAGTCTCTCACACTAATAGCATCAGACACTCTTTTGACCAAGGACAGTCAGCTTCGAAAACTTAATCGGCCGTCAAAGAGAGTCCATAGGAATTTCATGGACTGGATCTACACGGAAAACCCTTTTAGTGAGGCCGATCAGCGATTCATTTACCATGAGCATGACTTCGTTGCTCTCGACGCTTATGAAGAGAGCTGGCTCGATGAATTCATGCACAAGCTTCTAAGTCACTGCCGAAAGGGACTTCTTCGAGTAAGTACACTTTGCACCCACAGTCCTGATTTGCATTCACAATCTCTAGATGCTCTTTGTGAGCAAGAAGGATCAAGCCAAAACCAAGGATCCGCACGTTCACTACTACTCAGAGGAACGTCTTGGAGCTCTTATCAAAGTGATCATAGCAGTGGCATCGTCAGCCTTACTTTTGATACCTGTCTACTTATTTCTCTCATGTCCTCTCTCACTTAAGGCGATGGCATCAATCACACTCACTTTTGCGCTTTTCTTTGCAACGGCACTTTCGATATTCACCAGTGCAAGAAGACAGGAGGTTTTCGGAGCTACAGCGGCGTACTGTGCAGTTCTGGTAGTGTTCATAGGTAATCTCCAGCAAAGCCAGTTGAGCTCGGCACATTGAGAATATGAGAGATGAGAGTATGGAAGACTGATCCTAGTGGTGGGTTTCTTTCTCCAGATTGAATGGCAAGAACAAGGGCGACTTGTTTGCCGAGCAAACAAGATTGGGATTTAAACCAAGAACTTGGCCCAATACAAACGACGAAGCTCGCACAGCTTCAAGGCATTTAATTATGTAAAGTATCGCGCCAAGGACGAAGCATAGATCAAGGGAGGTCCGGCAATCACTCAGCTTCAAGATGCGAGGGCTAGTCCACTTTCCTTTGACAAACACTTGGAATGTGTCACGCAGGACGGCACGAATTTATTCCAAATTTTTGGTGTACATAAGATTTGGGTGTGATGATTGTGGGTTGGAAAGTGTGCTTGCTGTGGAAGAATTTCCGAGCTGAAAACAAGCTCTGGTATGATTTCGGGTCGCCTGCTTACCAGAGTATTATCACTATTTGCAGGCCTTGACGCATGGATACAGTAATTTTAGGTCTAGAGTCTAGGAGCAGGCGGCTGGCCGCGCGGATTGAATTTTCTGTCAAGAGGAACTATAGTTTTCAAACATCTTCAGCCTGAAGAAGGTCTTGGCAACAGAACTCTTCATTTTTAAATTTTCCCCCAAACTATTAGAGACTTCAAGATATATTTTGCCAGCTCAGAGACCGAGGTAAACGTTCAAAAATAGACTTCAAGATTTGGTACATTTTTCAGCCTAGTCGATGGGGCACAAGGTCGTCACATTACTACACTCCTGGAATATATGGTAACTTGCAGTTCAAGACGCAGCTCAGAGATCTGGACTCCAATCTCAAGCTATGATGCTTGTGAAGCAAGTTCGGCCATATGAGGATTCACTGTCAGATCAAGCAGTCTGAGTCAACTTAGAATCATTGGGTTCGAGTCAAAAGCAGCTGTCATGCCGAAGCCTGGAAACAGATCTGTGCAGCAGGTCAGCATTTGGCAGAAACTTGAGATAGTTCTCCCACCGTCGAAGAAAGAGAGCGAAGAAAATTCGGATGTTGGGCTCCAGAAGTCAACAGATGAGTCTACGGTGCTGGCGGATGAGCTTCTCTGATTGCTTTCCAGGCCTGCGAGAACAAGCCTCACAGCATCGGCAACCTTCTGCGCTTCCTTCGATGATGAGGCTGACAGACTCCATATCTCGTATGATCTCCGGAGAAGCTGCTTGAATCTCTCGACCATCGCCATTTCTACCCAATCAGGGAGGCATCCAGCAGAAGAAAGCACGGCCATCCAGCGCAGAAACGCGCACAAAACACTCCCAGCAAGCAAGAATTCATGGCTGAAAAGAGACGAAACTCGCCATCGCACAGAGTAGAGCCTGCCTCTGGGTTGTTTTCTTCGTCAATAGGTGCTGAAACTCGAGGATCGACAGTGCACCTTCCAAGCACAGTTGGCATAAGTGCGAGTACGCGTCGTTCCCCTTTAAATCCGATATTTACTGAGCAAGATGATCTGCAAATGCTGAAAATAGACTTCAAGCCATATTATCTGCTCAATCACCTCCGCAGAGTCGGTAATGGACTGCCGTGAGGGCCGCCGCTTCAGGCATGGCGGCACAGACTCGTGAGCAGCCACTAAGCTCTCGTGCATGTTCATAGTTTTGGAATAGGAGAAGGGCCGTATGCTCATGGTGAAGTCAATAACGGAGTTGCCTACTGCCACTAGTCAAATCTTAACCAGCATGTAGAGCATAGGCGTTATTTCTGTCTCCGGCCGCGTCGGAGGACGTTCAAGTGTCTGCTCGTCAAAGTCTAAGTCAGTCAGGTTGCGTGGCTCTGCGGTGTCTACCAATCCACCCTTTATCATGGTTGGCAGTCCCATCTGGATAGACACGTGCGTGTCGCACATGGAGACAGTCGCCCATATGGGCCTTCTCATCTCGGCCTGAAATGCAGATATGCGCGGAAAGTGCTTCGGATCTCGATGATATCCCACACGCATGGAGAAGCGCACGATTGCGCCAGCCAACATCCATAACCTAAGCTGAGCATCTTTAGCAAGAGAGATCTCGACGGTAAAATAGTGAATGAGTGTCTCCAGCACCCACGGGCCACCCTTCAGATAGTCGCCCAGGATGATACACTGAACAATCTGCTCCCGACATATATCGACTGTAAGAGAAGAATCGGGGTTCAACTGCAGTGATGCCTGCCGGGAGTTGGTGGCGAGGCACATCATCGCGAAAAGAAGATCGACCCAGATGATAGGGGTACCTGCATGATAATTCTGGAACTTTTCATAGTTCATTAGGAACTGTCCAATATGCAAGCTATTGGGAGCAAGTCTCCGCCGCTAAAATACTGCGCAATGAGCGGCCCACTACTGGGCGTGGAGGAAGAGGCTCCAGTATTTCGACCACATTGCAGTGCTTTGCGGCTCCATAGAGGAGCTGCAGACCGTGAGCCAAGATCTCAGGACCCGGGGGAAGCTCCCAATTCCTCATCCTCTTCGCTGCGGACTGGTCCTTGGGCTCAGCGATGTCGTCCAAAATTGCCGCCGAATGAGCACTACCAATATGTCTAACACTCGACTTGTCGGGGTTTATACGTCCACTCTCCGACGGGGGAGGTGTGATGACCTCCTCATCCTTGCGAGCAATAGGAACTGTCCGCAATTGCTGCTGTCGTGGCGTGCTTTCAGCGGGCTTTGAGAGCTGACCGGATCCATTCTGTTGCTGCAAGAGACTGACTATCCGCTCCTCCAGTTGTTGGATACGGTCATTGCTCGTCGATGTTGGGGCAGGACCTGATGTTGAATGAGAAATGTAGACGCATTGCCCTGCTACTCCACGGCGAACGCAGAGGATGCAAGGATGCTGACGGTCACATCTAACCCTGAACAGAGAAGTCAGTATCCATGGTCAGCCCAGATTGATGAGAGACTTTACTTCCGACGTCTGCAAGGTTCGCATGAAAGATGTGGTTTGTCCCGTCGCCGGTTCGGCGGCGGCCTTGGGCGTTCATTGTTACTGGGTGCCTATAAAGACTCGGAGCCAGTCGTATCAGACATATTGCTACATGAGGCTTGTTTTCACAAACAGTGAAATACAAAGTGCAAGGGCACGCGCTTCCTAAATGATAAGAATATATATGAGAGTACATCCTCTGATCCTTCTGCATTTCCCCCGATTACGACCTCCGACCCTCCGACCACCCGAACCAATCGCGTCGCTTAGCGAGGGCTCAATCCAAATCCCCCCTTTTCTAACCGAACTCAATCTCCTATACCCTGATCCGCCGATAGTCCGACAAAGGGGCCGTCTCTGGGTTGATTGTTCGGATCGGGGTGCTTCATTCTGCAAGGTCAAAACTACAAATACTCCAGATATCCCATCGTCCCAAGTTGTGCTGGAGTTCAATTCATTCTGCCTCTTTCCTCCTGTTTCAAAAAGCGAACATGGCTATCATGAAATCTTCTTTCGACATCATCAGCCCTTCGGCATTACCTGCTGACTCTCTCGAGAAGGGCATAGAGCCATTGAATGCGAAAGAGACTAACATGGCCGACTGAGACGGTCCGTCTGACCCGGCTAATCTGAGAAACTGGTCCAACTCGCTCCAGATGACTCACCTGCTACTTGTGAGCAGTTTTGCTCTTTATACCTAAGTTATAGGTTTCACAACAAAAGCCAATGTACTCCCCAGGCTTCCAGGATTTAGCTGACTAAACTATAATCAAACAGCAACCTCACAGCCACCATGTTTGCACCTGGCGCGGGCGTCCCTAGCAGCCGAGTTCAATGTTGTCAGTAGCATTGTCACCGCGCTGACAGTCTCAATTTATATTCTCGGCTTCGCTCTCGTCCATATGGTACTCGCACCTCTATCAGAGGTCTACGGCCGCCTGCCTATCTACGCTACTACCAACGCAGTATATCTTGGATTTACCATTGGCTGTGCCTTGAGCACAAACATTGGGATGTTCTTGGCTTCTTATTTCATATATGGTTGCGCAGCTTCTGCATCCACGACCGTCAGTGGCGACACTATGGCTGATCTCTTCCCACCGGGGAAGGGTGGTAAAGCAAATGGCTATCTTTGGGTTGAGTCCACTTCTTGGCCCGGTAAGTGTCTCTATTGATAGATGCGAGGAAGTATATGCCAACGACTCATTTTAAAGGTTCGTGGCCCCATCATTGGAGGTTTTATCACACAGTCAATTGGGTGGCGACGGACGTTCTGGCTCATAACCATCTTGGTGAGCGGATGCCTTCTCTTCTTTTCACACTCAGTTATAAACGACGCACTAACATCACCTTTTTCCTTTTCCCAGTCCGCTATTTTCTCCCTTACCGCTCTCATAATCATGCGCGAGACCAATGCGACAGTACTCCTCAGCCACAAAGCTGCACGCCTTCGGAAAGAGACCGGTAATCAGGGCTGGGCTGTGCCTAATGAAAACAATCTCACTTCAGCACAAGTCCTCAAACGTGCCATCACTCGCCCGTCAAAGATTCTTATCTTCCCACTATCGTTTCCCTCCTCTCTATTTTCTGCGCCTTTGCCTTGGGACTAATGTTCCTTCTCTTCACTTCGTTCCTTGTCCTGTTGGAGGAGAAGTACGGTTTCACACAAGGCACCTCAGAGCTAGTGTACCTAGGTATTGGGATCTCCATGTGGGTTATCATGGGAGTCTTTGCGCTTCTCAGCGACAAGCTCATGCGGCAGGGGAAAGATGGGACAGCTCATAAGCGAGAGAGACGGTTGATCCTGATGGTGTGTGTCTCGCCGGTTCTCCCCATCGGCTTCTTCTGTAAGTGTAATCGGCTTTATACATGCATTTGGCGCAGAAGGAGCTGCTTCGGCCCTCGCAGCCAATACCATTCTTTGAAACCTTTTTGGAGACATCCTTCCGCTCACGGCAATGCCCATGTATGATACTCTGGGTTTTGGATGGGGGAATAGCCTTTTGGGCTTTATTGGACTGACATTTGTACCGGTTCTTTTTCTTTTCTACCGTCGTGGAGAGTTTTTGAGGAAGCATTTTGTTGTGCAGTGGTAAATCGTGGGCCGCCGATACCGTTTGAAGTCTCAATGTCTTCTGTACTTCTTTCTGTCTAGGTATATTCGCGACTGGATAGATTATTCCTAGTGTGAGGTGAAACTGTAGTTTAAAAGTAATTAGAGTAGACTTGAAATTTCAGTCAGTGTGTTTTCCTAGAACATTGGGTACTCGTAAACTTGAGATGCTCATGAATTTCAGATACTCAGAGCAATTGAAGATTCAAGTGCACAGAGTCATGGTCGACGTATTGTTTTGGAGTATGAGAATTAGCTACGCTGAAACGTCATACCTTGATACTAAGAGGCAGTAGTACGTAGATCACAGCCGTAGGGTTCGAAGAATCACTTATCCACCAGCACAAATTGTTCAAATACTTTATCAGTTTGAGCAACAGAGTCAGTTTGGTATGTAATGTCTATCAATTTCGCTTCAAGTCGCCTGAAGAGTACGTACTAATCCCACATTCACAGAGTCATGTTCTACGTGGACTCCTTGAGATGACTCTGACGGGAATGGCAATCATCAAAGGCCTCGGCCACCCACCCCTTCTATCGACAGACCACCTCCATACTCGGGAATTGGAGCACAGCCGGACTTACGACCAGAGCAATTCAGATCATCACGCAGATCGAGGCCAAGAAATATTTCGAGTCCAGAGCAGGAGCTAGCTTGGCAAACCAAAGAACGGGGGAGGATGGAAGTGCCCGGGTTCTTCCGCTTAGTGAAGAAGTTGAAGAAAGGATGTCGATATATAATAGGGTTCTTTAAAGGAGAGAGTCTGGAAATTTAGAGATCTAATAATATTTATCATAGTTACTAGCTCTTTGAAAATCTTGACATCATGTAAATCGTTTCTAACCACTGATGACTATCCCGAAAGGGGTATTAGATAAAACAGCTCTCAGTTTTTAGCTATTTGTTTTGTCCTCGACACTAATTGCGAGCATAAGGATGCAATTTGCTTGACCTCCACATCCCCAAAGAAAACTTTTCAATTTTTTGTCATTTCTCTCGTCACTCAGATTGTCATGTGACTTGTCTTTGGAAACTACCTAGGTAATGCGCATGTTCCTGAGATATTTCGGCTCCTGGGAGCCTCGGGTTTGCGCCTTAGAGTTGATCGGGTCACAGAACGGCGGAGCATCGACCTAGAGGAGCAACAATACTAGGATCGGAAGAGCTTCTTAAGAAGTTTAAACGTCATCGGACCATACGGTGTCGTCATTTTGAAAGAATTGTGGCCACGGGCTGTCAGAATCATTAATAGGAGAGCCGCGAGCGGCAACAGACGCATTCGGGACCTCTACTGGAAAAGTGCAGTAGCTTCAGAACGGGCTAGTACAGAAGACGTACGAGTACACACTGCTCAATTTGCTGGTTAGGAGTGCTTAGCTAAACGCCTACTTCAAACCTCAATTCTAGTACAAAACCTAGAAAACAACTCATCCTCTTGCAACGCTTCCCACCCAGCAGGCTCAAGCCAAGTTTGAAATTCAGCAGTACCGGACCCCGGCAGACGAGGACACACAAAAGTCAAGCCCTTGAAAATCCCAAAGAAACCGACATCTGGGGACCGGAAACGCCTCACCGGGCCAAAAGCAGTTCCCCAGTCTGCACCATACATCTGATCCGCTTTCCATGAAGATCCCATCGCAAAAGCTGTGGTTGTGATATTTGGGATCCATCCGAATGTCATCTGGCGGAGATCAGGGAGACTCTTTACGAGACTGTGATATCCCGCGAGGAGTTCGCCATTTCTAGTATCGAGTTGGGTCCGGATCATCTTTGCTGCGATAGGAAGGCTGTTGGGCTTAAGAAGCTCGCGTAGAGGCATTTTGCATCCAATGAAATATACCATATTGCCAATGTAGTCTGGAAGTTCTTGGAGTTAGTATTACTCGATAGACAAATTTGGATGGTTAAGAAATGACTCTAGAACACCAAAGCACGACAAGTCTCGTGCCGCAGATTACTAACCCTCAATCATCAAGTTGAACTTGATGGTTCCCATTGGCGAGATATATTAACTAGCTCTCAATCGTCAAGTTCAACATGTTGATTCAAAGTGACATTCCGGCACGAGACTTTTCGGCGCACTATGGAGGTAAAAGACATGTTTTAGGAGTAAAAACATGTCCTACAGTTTACGGATCTAGCCTGAAGAGATTGCACTCACCCTTGTCTAGTCCCACGAAGCGTCGACAATCAGTTGGAAGGTGGAATTCAACCTCGATGTCCAGGTCCTTAATGGTTCCGGCATGATATCGAGCTAACATTACACTCCTCCATGCCAATGCACAGATCGCATCGTGTGTTGAAATACGAAGATCATCAGTCGAAGCTTCTTTGAGTTCGACCAATTTCTTTGGAATAATCTGGAACATGTACTCATCAATATGAGGTCCTTCCTCGTGGTATTCCCTAGCCTGCGATGGAGGTTCCGAAAGAAATTTGTACGACGGGTGGTCTTCCGGTTTGTTTTTGGTCTTGCTTTCTAGAGATCTCACCAGTTTCCTGTCTATACCGAGAACTGTCTTGTCTTCCAATATGGTGTCATTCGTAAGCTGTGCGAATCGGCACTCGTCGGCTAAGAGACCCATAACAGTATTCATTCCATTTCCATCGGTGATTGGATGGTTAATTCCGACTGTTAGCAAAGCACCTCCTTCAATCCACGTGAACTGCAATACACTGCCGGGTGCCTCGCCTTCCGCAATCGGTGCTGGAGAGATGGGTACGACCTCATTGCACTTGAAAGCGCTGGAAGGAAAGTCTTTTGCTTCGATATTGGAATAGTTGAGTTGACTCGTGAGGTCACGCACTACCAACCTGATTCCATTGCCGGAACGTGCTTTCTTCCATCCGTGCTGTTCTCCAGGCTTGTCATCGACGAAAACGACTACGCCTCCCAATGGAGGACATCGTTGGACGAGTTTCTGCAAGCCTTTCTTCAAAGCTTCGGTGGCATCGACATGGCCCTGAGGACTCTCTATTCTGAATACTAGTATGCGATAGGAATAGAGGTTAAATATGAGAGCATCGTTGACCGCAAATTCAAAGTCAAAATCAGGACCTTTGAAAAAGAATTCGCCTGTGTCGCTCATGATGGGTACAGATTGTAAGCTATGTTGGGATTTCACAGGGGCGTGAGCAAGTAGGGGAAGGAGCAGTATTGCTTTTAATATATCCGCCTGTCTGATGACTTAGCGGATGACCGGTCTCTCATGCTAACGTGAGATTTAAGGTGGTCCGGCCAACCCTCCATACAGACAGGAGGATGCACTGCATTTGCAGGGTTGGAGATGGCCCCGCCAGGGCGGTGCTCGAGGCTGTCCTGCTTTCGACCAAACCCGTCCCATGCCAAAGATAAGCTCATCAGACCTTCCTGATCAAGAGGGGGTTACTGCCGCGCGTTCTGTCACAGCCAAAACACATTGATTGCTCGAGGCGGGCTCCTTAATAAAGATCGCAATATTATGTACAATCAGGATAGACTAGTCACCGTCACATTCGCTTATAATCCTTACCAATACTCTACCCCACGCTCGCATAATAAAAATTTAATTATTAATCTATCCTTAATTATTATTCCCTTAAAACTTTAATTATAGTTATCGTATTATAGAAGCCTTATAAAGGGCTTATAATAGCTTAAAAATCTAGAGTATAGATCGTTCATAAGAAGGATATAATCTAATAAAGATTTAGCGTAAATTAAAATACCTCACACTACTTTATATGTATAACTTATTAGTTCATTATACCCGATCTTACTTTTAAATTAAAGTAAAAAAGAGTGCTCTTAAGAAAATCATAGAATAAATAGTTAGAGCACTCGTTTATATTACTTATTAAGATATAAGGATTGTTAGGGCAGCGGTTTATGCCCTGCCCAGACTCCTGTTGGAATATTATAGGGCCTTAGGCCCTGTAGGGACCACTGTAGCCTGGTAGGCTACAGTGGATACCTATAGGCTGTAGTATGCTACAGTGATTGAGTCACAGGCCCTACAGGGCCCAAGGGCGCTATAAGTACAGGCTCCATATCCTCTGTAAATAACCAGTTCAAATCGAGTCGTTACTTGCATCCCTATAGCCACAACCTGAATCTCAACACACCCGCCTGGTCATGATGCCACAACTGGCTCTCCTACTTACCACCTGTCCTGCTCTCAAGATGCTGTGGCTAGTCTGGCAGGCTGTCCGTCACCGTGACTGTCCAGGTACTCGGTCCACAATCGACAAGAAAGGGCCAGAAAACCAACACATGTGAAATGGTAGATCCTTCTTCCATAAGCCAAGTACTGGATCATCATTTGTGTACCCTTGCCACATCTTTATAAGGCCGGCTAAGGATGGTAAGGTATCTTCCGGCTTGGTGAATTCTCTTTGAAAAAAGTCCCTGAGGATACTCCACCATACACGCACGTCTATGCCAATTCGGAACTGCTTCTCCAAATCGTAGAGGGGAGCGGTGCTCAAAATTCTGTCGCAGTCGGTCCTGAAAATACTGGATGTTTGCGTCCTCGAGAAGTGACCATCCTCAGACTGGAGCAAGTGATGACAGTGCCAAATCATATGGCCGTCAACAAAGTAAAGCACCCGTTGTGCGAGGAGAATCTCTTGGAATATCCATCCTCGCTTTTGAATCGGACATGTTTTTAGACGTGAAGAGGCGCCACTCTCTCTTCGGATAAACAATCGCTTTTTTGGTAATACATCGTACGCTTGGGCTGGGGTATCATGTTCATAGTCCAGAACGGAGGGAAAGAGGAAGCTAGAGGCTGGCTCAAGAGATTTGTCAATGCCCCATCCTTCGGTAGAATTGCTGGCCGATGCTGCGCTTAAAACGATATCCGCGCAATGAAAGATCGAAGCCATCTTAGCTGCCTCTCTTTCCCAATCATTGTGGTCATCTTGGACAATGCAAAGTGAGTCGATCCATATATATTTGTATCCTAGAAGTCTGCTGATTCTCACGGCGTCTTGGAAGGTCTGTGGAAGTGAATGGATTCTAAGGCCATTTTCATGACGATCAATGAGATTATGCTTGGTTGTACAAATTGAAATATTACGTTTTCCTTGAGGTTTTATTAGTGATGTCAAGTGCTATCAGTGATGGAAAGTACATACACAGTGACTCAGTGCGAGATACTTGAAGCTTTCCCTTGCAGTATCCGTATTAACAAGGGCCACATCTTCTATGCTTCCATTTTGGCTGACATTGAGAATGCGCGCCGGCAAGACGCTGTTCTGCGAGAAGATGCTCTGAGCTTTACAGCCAGGGTGTTCGGCTTCACATTTCCGCAGCCACTCGTGGACAGTCACGATCCGCATTTCTAGGCGTAGGTGTTCAACACTTGCCCAGATAGGTCTAGAGACAAGTGATCTAGACTCTGGTGTTTTCAGTTTAGGGCATCTTAAATCACTAGACGTAGAAAAACTAACCTCTCTCATGCGCGACAATGAGGTGCACGCTAGCACCGGAGCTATATTTTAGTGTTGGTCTCCAGACTTTCGTTTCCATTGGAAACTTTTTGGAGGTATCTAAAGTAAATATCCAGCGCTGAATCCCCCGGAAACTCCGCGCGTCTGTAGTAGCCATCTCCTCTACTCTTATTAAGTTAATAGTGGTGCGGCAACCATAGTTTTCGAGTGTTCCACACTCTACGAGTGTATCCTTGTTGATCCATTGTAGTAGCTGCCGGCAGAGCGGGCAACACTTAGAGGACTCCCTGAATGAGAGTATTGAAGGATGATGGTCGAAATATAGCGGTATAGTCCTAGAATTATTCGCCGAAGCAGCTGCTAATTGTTCACAATATTTACACACAGCGTTTTGCTCTCTGTCAGCCTTGTTAAAGGGAGCGTGCATTTGCTGCACCGCAGAAATCATTGTCGTCTATGGAGAGCGATTGTACGAAGTGACTACGATGTAGAGGAACAATTATTCGTGATGAAAGTGATGCGATATGTTGCCAGTAAATAGCTAGGAAGCAAACAAATGCCTCTCAGAGCAATACTGATAAGGCAGGAAGGCTTTGTGAAAATATGGGTGGATGGGTGCCTTAAGAATTAGGTTTCAAAGCTTCAATTGATGGTTGATTGATTGATTTCTCCTACTAAATAACTAGTATAACAAGAGCTTATTTATATCTATAGCAACTTATACAGATACGAAATATCTGGCATGTCTGACATATTCCTACTGTCAGATTGTTGAGTTAGTATTATGAGTGTTTAGGATTGATCCCTTAGTACTAGCTTCTTATTATGTAATATACGTAATTCCTGACAAAAGCTGATATCACTATATACACCTCGATATTCTCCACCTCCACCCCTCAGCTCTATCATATATGGTTAGCGCTATTCATCAACTACCCTCTAGCGTAGCTAGTCTATAGGCACTACTAGCGCCGAATTTACATGTGGACTAAACTGAGCGGTTCAGATTCAGACGCAGTATAACTCAGAAGTCATATTAAGCTCTCGAGGATGGAGTCTCACTCTGCAACTCTAACCAAAGATTCTTCACTTACTTTCTTGAAACACATTTACACACACCAAACCTCACTCTACATCTTGTATTCACACCGACCTACTTCCAATTCAGGTATTCATATCCCACCGAAAGAATGGCTTTGCGTAACCTTGGAAACTTGGACATGAGCGGCAGTTCTACTTTGGTTGTGAGCGATAATTCTTTCGGCTCAAACAATTCGAAGCGCAAGGTTTCGCAAAGCTCCAAACTTCCAAGTCCAGATCTCATGTCCAACACAATACCACTACCAATTCAAGCACCACGCCCACGCATCCCAATGCCCACTCCTCAGACCTCCCAAAGTTCAAACGATACGCAACCAATTAAGAAACAATAGTGGTCGGATGAGAGCAGCAAACCCAGAATATCCTCTCCGTCCGCAATCACATTCAAAGACGTTTCCTAAAGACAGTGGGTGCCTGGAAGCATTGGCACTTCGGAAACTACGTGAGATAGTGGATGCAATCCTTGAACGGAAGCGAATAGAGGAGACGGAAGGTTTGCATGTGGTGACCAGGATGAGTTAGATGCCTGGGAGATGAAAAGAAAGGAGCGAAGAAAAGACTTTGATGAGATGGTACGGGTGGTTGATAGAGTTGCTGAATTGAGAGAGGAAGGGAAGAAGTGGCGTGAGAGATAGGAGGCGGAAAGAGAGAAGGAAGAGGATGAGCGAAGGAAGTGGGAGAATAGGAAGGCTGAGGATATAGAGAGATAGAGAAGAGAACGAGCAGAGAGAATGGAACAAGTAGAGAAGATGGTGAGAAAGGCAAAAGCGGCTGAGGAGCAGGAGAAAACTAGAAGATGGAACCAAGAAATTTGGGAATCGTGCTTCTACTGTGCCGATCACAAGTGTAGGGGTTGCACTGGGTATTGAAGCACCGTGAAGACCGAGTGGAGTTGAGATGCGAAGAATGATTCACTGGAACTGTGCTTGAGATCTTCAGGGACTTGGAATATCTAGAGTGGTAGCACTGAAATGTAAAATCTCTAGCATACGTAGACTCTGAGCTTGGCACACTTCTTCCTACCTTAGAACTAACACCCCTGCCCCTCCAGAAACTCCTTCACGGCACCAGCTAAGTACTCATGTATGTTCCACGTAATATGTCCGCTGTCGTACCAAAAGTATTCCTCAATAGGCAAGCATCCATACGCAGCATAATTAGTCGCAATATCAGGCGCATTGTAATTGGGACAATAGTTTGTTGTGTTCTTGATCCCAAAGGCAGAAGGATTATTCAGAATAAGTGAGAGGTAGGAATATGTGTCAAAAACCATCGCTTTGGTCCCCGGATGAGAGGCAGCGAAGGAAGTGGAATAATTCGCAAGGATGGAGTTCCAGCTGTGAACCATAGTGCTATTTGGCAAAGGGTGGGCGGAGAGTTGGTTGGCAGGCTGAAACCCCATCAATAACCAGAGCGGCTTCAATTAAGAAAGAGGGACATACAGTTCTATCGAGCGGCGGCAAATTCATAAATAGAAAATTCCTGTATCCGGCGTCATAGATCGTCTCAATAGACTCAAACTCCGTTTTAATGAGCAGAGAGTAGAAAGAAGGGAAGTTTGATGTGCCGTTTCGAGGGAAAGTGTATTTGTCTGAGTCGCTAATGTCGTTTATCCCAATGAAGACCGCAACTAGAGCTTTGGAGAGGTCGACTGGGATGACCGGTTTCGCGTAGGTTAACCATTGAATGATTTGATTCTGCAAGGACACTGTGTAGGGGTGGTGGAGTGGAGTGCTGGGCCGTGTCAGTGAAGTTTCCTAGGAAATTGGGGTTCTCGCTGGTATCATACTAGGAAGTGGAGATGTCGCTGCCTGCAAATGCAAAATCCCAGAGTTGCTTCTTGCACTTAGAAGGGAGGCCAGAGAAGCAGCCTGTGAGGTACTCCACCCAGTTCGGTCCACCAGCTGAGGTCCCGATCTACATAACAGTGTAAGTCTCCCGATTCAGAATGACGCTAAGACCTACCTGATTCTGTATAATCTCATCAGTTAGAAGCATTTCAGGTGTGTATGTAAAGTTCTGAAGATCGCCGATGAAGGAGTAATTTTGAAGTCCATAGGTTCCTTGGACATAAGTATAGGAGTCTCCAAAAGCAAGGCTAAGACCTGTCAGATAAATTTGCATGGACACTTCTGGAGCAATAGTGTTTGAGAAGCGGTCTTAGCTAGATCCCATTGAGTAACCGAATTAAGCGCCACTTCTTCGTAGTATAGAAACAGTGCAAACTTGACACGAGCCCTCCACGATGGAGTAGAAATATCACTCACAAGAAGTTTGTATCATGCCAATTAAAAGAAGGCCTCTGATGTACTGCCATCGCCTCAATGAAGCTAGCACCAGAGCAAAATATTAATACTGACCTGAGCTTCATAATGTTACGTGAAAACAACAACCTAATCTCACGACATGATCTTAGAGCAGGGAATAAAGCTCCTTTTATAAAATTCGTCAAAATTATCGGGCCAACAACTATAGTATTTAATGCAGGTACATGAACATTCTTGCTCTGCTATTGGGCATACCCGACGATGCGGGGTTTGGGATAGTTCCCACGGAGAAATTCCGTCCGTAGCTATCATACTCCTCCCCGTCCGGATAAAAGCAGCTTGGCTTGGCTTGACAAAAAGGCCTAGAGGCATGTGGATTCAAGTAGAATGAGGTGAATATTGTAATTTCAGTAGTGCGGACAGAAGGAACTTGAAGGCTTCGGCCAGCTTTTCGGGCAACCTTGGCTGCAGCGGGAGACACACCCCTCTTTTCCGCCCCGCGCTGGACGACTTCGAAGCTTTCAAACCAAACCCAGCAGCTTAAGCCAATCGCGGGCCATTGATAAGAGGTTCAATGGAAAGCATTATTTCATAGAGCCGCCTGTGATGAACGACGTCAAAGTCCCAGACATTGGAAGTTTCTGTTCCGGCTAACACAGCCGGGTGCCAAGAGTTGCCATGACTTCATTCAGCCTTGGGCCCAAGGCGCCAAGCTAGCTAAGAATCACATGACTGGAGAAGTCTTTTCCAAAAATCATTACTTTATCCAATCATGCCGGCGCATCTCTCCACACTCTGCCTCCTTTGCCACTTCCGCTCGCCTCTTATCTCTGGGATTCCTCTCTGCCTCGGGCTTCCGATAGCTCCGCCACCCCATTCCGCCCCTTAGATCACGCCAAGTTCGACTCGACCTTCTTTCAAGGCTTCTAGCGTCTTACGGCTTCAACTCCCTTGAAACTAAAGGCACACTTGTTTTCCAGAACACATCATTCTGCTCAACTTAACCTTGGCAAGTGCTTGGTAATGTGAGTCTTATATATTTCGTTACCATGGCGGGGAATGGTGTTGTTCCGTCCTTGCCGTGGATGCTTATATATGAGGCGGTGATTCCCCCTTGTGTTCCAGATCTCTCAAGAATACGTTCGCAGAGCAATTTCATTCCCTGCTATTTTCTTGATTAGGAATAGACTGATTATACATAATTTAATTGATATTCTCTATCCTGTCATCGTCGATCCCTCACTCATGATGGCACCAACAAAACAAACCATTCGAGGTACCCAGCGGCACCCATTTTTGCTATCCGTCGATGATGTTGCCCAGCAGCTGGGTACTAACATTGAAACTGGTCTCAGTGCCAGAAGGGTAGCAGAGCTCCAGAAGGAATGCCCTCCAAATGAACTAGAGGGAGAAGGTAAGATCGCTTGGTACAAGATTCTGATCAAGCAGTGCAGCAATGCCATGGTTCTGGTAAGTTTCCTCTTTCTTTGACTTCTGAATAATCTTGGGTGACATTTGATCAGGTTCTTGTATTTGCCATGGCTTTGAGCTTTGGTGTCGGCGACCATATCGAAGGCGGAGTCCTTGCCGCGGTCATCTTCCTCAACGTCTCCATTGGATTCTTTCAGGAGTTTAAAGCCGAGAAGAAGATGGACTCGCTTCGAGCTCTCTCATCGCCCAGTGCTGCAGTTCTCCGGGATGGACGCGTTGATGTTATTCCAAGGTAGATAACTCTAGCTTTCCTTATCCCAAATGACCCCGCTAACCTTCACAGTGCACAAGTCGTGCCAGGAGACATCATAGTTTTGAAGACTGGCGATACCGTTCCAGCCGATGTGCGAGTATTTGAAGCCATGAATCTCAACTGTGATGAGAAATCATTGACGGGTGAGGCAGAACCGGTCGAGAAACGAATCAACAATGACATTACTATACCTGGTGCGAACAACGTTGCGACCGAAGAAAGGCAAGTTGGCATTGGCGATCGATTCAACATGGCATACGCTACAACTACTGTCACCAAAGGACGTGGTCGTGGAATTGTTACCTTCATTGGCATGAACACAGAAGTCGGCAAAATCGCAGCATCCACTACGAAGAAGACTCGCAAACCGGGACGATCGATGAACTACAAGAAGTATGGCAAGACCGCACCAGTGAAAGGAGGAGCCAGGCGTGTTTACGACTATATTGGAAAGTTCTTGGGCCTCACTGAAGGCACGCCGCTGCAGCGCAAACTGTCCAAGGTTGCTTACATTCTCTTTGGGTGTGCGATCCTGCTAGCCATTGTAGTGTTTGGTGTCAATAGATTCAACGTCACGGTAAGTTCCCGTCCCACTCATACGTCTGGTGGGGATATCTGACGGTAAGGAGGACGAAGTTGCTATTTATGCTATTTCAACCGGCATCGCTATCATTCCCGAATCACTGATTGCGTAAGTCAATCTATTTTCCATGTCCCACAAGCTGTACTGACAACAATGTAGCGTTCTCACAATCACCATGGTCGTCGGCATGACAGTTATGCGTAAGGCAAATGTTATCGTTCGCGACCTCTCCGCCCTCGAAGCACTTGGAGGCGTCACCAACATCTGCTCTGATAAAACCGGGACTCTCACACAAGGAGCCATGATCGTCAAGAAGGTTTGGCTTCCGAAGGTCGGCATCTACACCGTGAACAACTCTATGGACCCGAATGATCCAACTCAGGGAGATGTGACGAAAGGAGCGGAGACAATATCGAGTTCCACACCTTCTGAGGAGGACACGGATTTCGATGAAAGGCGAAGCACAGCCCGTCTTAAGTTTGATATCCCTGCCGAGAAAGCGGACAAAGATCAAAACAAATCTCGAGATCATGCTCAACCAGAAGCTACTCTCACTCCTGCACTAGAGGCGTTCTTACAGCCAATAGCTCTGTGCAACCTGGCAACAGTAAGCCACGAGCAGGTCGAAGGCGAGCCAACCAAGAAGTGGAGAACAACAGGCGAGCCTACAGAAATTGCTCTCCAAGTCTTCACACACCGATTTGGCTTCAGCAAAAGACGACTCGAGTCACAAGGCTGGAAGCAGATTGCCGAATTCCCGTTCGACAGCAGCATCAAACGCATGTCGGTGGTATACAGAGCTCCTGAGACAAACATGAGTATGGTATTCACCAAAGGTGCGGTTGAGCGAATTCTTGACCTGTGCTCAACTGTCGGATATGGTGCAAGTGAGGAAGCCTTCACCCCTGAGTTGATGGAACGTGTCTTGGCTCAAATGAACAAATTCGCCGGCCAAGGTCAACGAGTCCTTGCTGTAGCTTCCAAGAAATGGGATGGAGACTTCCCAGAACAGCATGGTAGCAACGATGACCATATGAGGCGTCAGGTCGAGCAAAATCTCAATCTCATGGGTCTGGTTGGCATTTATGATCCTCCACGCGATGAAAGTAAAGGAGCTGTCCGCGAATGTTCCGAAGCTGGCATCAAAGTACACATGTTGACTGTAAGTATTGTCACCACACAATGTCTCAATCGATTCTGACCTCTATTTAGGGCGATCATCCAGCAACAGCCGCCGCAATTGCCAAAGAAATCGGCATCGTTCCTCGAAACCTCTCAATACTACCTCAAGATGTCGCAGACTCCATAATCCAAAAGGCGACCGACTTCGATAAACTCACTGACGCTGAAATCGATGCCTTGCCCGAACTGCCTCTCGTCATTGCCCGCTGTGCGCCTGACACCAAAACCCGTATGATTGAAGCACTTCGTCGCCGAGGCCTATTTATGGCCATGACAGGAGACGGCGTGAACAACGCTCCGTCGCTGTCCTCTGCAGACGTCGGCATTGCTATGGGTCTCGCCGGCTCGGACGTCGCGAAAGGAGCCGCGAAGATCGTGCTAACGGACGACAAATTCAACAGCATCGTGTCTTCGATCCGCGAAGGTAGGAGGATGTTCGATAACATTCAGAAATTCGTCATGCATCTTCTCGCCTCGAATGTCGGTGAAGTCATTCTTCTCATCGCTGGTCTCGGATTCCAAGATCGTGAGCATCAGTCAGTGTTCCCATTGAGTCCGCTGCAAATCTTGTGGATCAACATGCTTACGAGCTCGTTCCCTGCTTTTGGACTAGGGAGAGAGAAAGCAAGTTCGGATATCATGAGACGGCCTCCACATAACATCAAATACGGTGTCTTCACTCCACAAATCATGATCGATATGCTGGTATATGGTATTATGATGGGGACTTGTACCCTCCTCACATTTGTCATTATCATATACGGCGTATACGACGGCCGCTTCGGCAGCGATTGCAACAGGTCCTACCAAAATGACAACTACGTCGATTCCTGCCGCCCCGTATTCCGCGCCCGTGCAACTATTTTCGCGGAACTGACCTGGCTCATCCTCATCTCAGCATGGGAATTCAAGTCCCTCCGTCGCAGCATGTTCCGTCTGAACCCAGAATCCCACTCCCGCTTCCCGTTCTTCAAAGACGTATATGAGAACCGCTTCCTCTTCTGGGCTGTCGTTATTGGCGCACTCTCAGTGTTCCCTGTAGTCTATATCCCAGGCCTCAATACCAAAGTCTTCAAACACATCGGCATCTCGTGGGAGTGGGCGTTAGCAGTCGGCGCTGTTCTTGTCTATGTGCTCGGTATCGAGGTGTGGAAAGGTGTTAAGAGGAGATGGCATTTGTTTGAACAGGGGTGCGAAGATCGTGATGAGAATGAGAGAAGGGAGCAGGAGAGTAAGACGCTGAAATTTAAGCAAGGTTTTTGGGGGGCGGTGAAGAGGAGGACGAATTCGATGAGCAGCTTGGGAAGAAGCAGAACGAGTGAGAGTGGATGGTCTGTTAGGGAGAAGATTGCGGAGATGGGGGCTTTGAGCGTAGTGCCAACGTCGAGGAGTTCGGGTTTGATGAGGAGGGAGGAAGTGCCACATGCTGGAGCTGAGCAGCAAGTTTGAAATTGGGCTTTGGTTTACATATATCATTTACTCGGGGGTTTTGGAATATATGCAATTTCGTTTCTTTTTACAATTCGTCTTACTTCCATTTTCAAGCCCTCCTTGTTGGTTTAATCAGACTGAGAATTTTCACTTGGCACAAGTCGTGACCCATGTAAAGGAACCGAGAAATTAATTTTCATATGAAAGCTAAAAAGCCTTTTAGTCAGTCAGTGGCTGTCCTCCGCGGCAATCGCTGGTTCATGAGACTTTATGATGTATAGGACGCTCAAGTTCGCAAGACGCTCAAGTTCCTGAGATGCTCTTCGAATCCAATACCACGACTTTCTAACTAGAACAGTTCGAAGTTAGGGAGAAGGGTCATTTGAAAGCTAAGTAGGCGGTCCAATTTAACGTTCGTCGGCAGAGCACAAGAGCGCGGTGACGGTGAGTTTCAACTACCACTGACATCTGCCGTTCGCTGAACAGAGTCCAAAAGAGCAGTCACCTATACTGCATGCCACAGACTCAACATCGGCAGAACTTCTACCGCCTAGTAATGGAAAGATTTCAGGATGTTTTTCTGTACGAAAAATTTCATGGTCTCTCTCTCAAGTTTCAAACTTGCTAAGTCAACATGTCCTTCACGAGGTTATGCTCTAATGTTCCCGACGAGAACATACAATAGTGCTTCCGCCAGCTCATTCATGCTTTCGCGCATGATCCTGACCTTCAACGAGTCATCAATCGTGCCCTTCAACTGCAAGCTTCGTGACCGTCCCAGCAACCCAAACTCTTTGAACACAGCATCATCTACCAGCTCCTGTACACTACGTTCATGGCCGTATCATTCATATCGTGGCTTCTTCATCTTAGCAACCACGACGTCCGCGAGATTGCTTTCGGCATCAGTCAGTCTCCGGTTCCTCATTGCTGGCTCCTTTCTTGGGGAGAACATTCGTCAAGCCTCTCCATAAGGCCTCAGCCAAGACTCAGTTTCGGATGGATAATACTCGCCAGCAACTCAGCATGTTGTGCTGATCAAGGGTTACAGTCTAAGCTAACTGAGACCAGGGCAAAGGTTGCAATGGCGTAATGTCGACGGAGAGCTTATAGCTACGGACGGAGAGATGATTTTCATGGTGCTGAAGGACGATCCGTTGTACCGTCGCTTGCACAGGGAGGAAGTACACTTGTCATTTTGGTTCAGAACTACGAAGTGGCTTCCGGAAACAACATGAGACATCGTTGTTATTAACGATGTTTCTTTGCCTGTGGAATGAGTGGATAGAAGTGAAGGCTGATAAGCTATACCGCGAGATAGGCGGGGACGTAGTGGTATCACGGATGTGAGAATGGAGGGAAAATGTATGACTACTGCGAGGCTATGCCAATACGAAAAAATATTGAATCTGGCACTTTCTTCAAGTCAGAGCTAAGATAACTGAGATACTTGGATTATTCTACACCAGAGTTGGGAGGAGCCATGACGTTTTAGCGTGAATGGCTCCCTCTTAACCCTTCCTGCATCTGACTTAGGTCCCTGCCCCTCTGGGCATTCTAGAACACTGTGGCTCATGCAGTAATAGTATTGGGCAAATCATGATTCATTTCGTCTTGGCTTTCCATACAGTTTCGACGCCATTTGAAGTGTCTGGGCCTACGAGCACCAGACTCCCTCCCACTCTATATTGAACACGTATATCTATCTGTTGCTTGAATAAAACCCACCTTTTCATCCGTAGTCTGATTAACATTTCAGCAAAAGTCAAATTCGAAGGACGGCGACCAGAGACCTCATCATGGATGCCCCAACGAATTCCCACTCAACATGCCAACTTTTCTTCGAATCTAGGACTTCCTCCGCCATTCAGAGAATCGGATACTTCCTGGGACTATGCTCTATCTATCTGGTCGTACAGATGAGATACGAGTTTTATCGGCGACGTCGAATCTTTGAGGATACTATGTATCCATCAGCCTCTCCCTTGGCTTTGGTTATCTCAAGCTACTTGCATATGTATTTAGGAAGCTTGGATCGAGATACTGTTCAACGAAAACTCAGTAAATGACTGCAGAGATTCACGATCAGCTTCGTGGCATAGTACACGCAATCTTGCTCGTCATACTCTACTGTGATTCTCTTTGCGGTGAAGCCCCAGTAAAGGATATTGACGAGCTTGTCATACGACTGTTTGGCGGCTTGGTAACTCTACTGGAGATTAATGTTTGTTATTCGTGATATGTGCTCTTCATGTTTGGAAGGATATGAGAGAGTGTCATGAAGCAGCCCAGAGTGTCGAAGCTGCAAAGGATGAGGAAATGTTGGCAATTGGCGATCAGGAGAAGTGTTACGACGGGACCTGATTCTCACAAATCATGAGCACTTTCATAGCGTTATATAAAATTGAGATCCAAGTAATTCAAAAATCCGAGAGAACGATAGGGCTGAAGTGACTGACGCACGGGCAAGCGGTCCCCGAATTTGCTGGCTATGGGTATGTGGCTCTGAGAGTTTTATCTTGGGTCAAGGAGAGACTTTCACGTGCACGAAAGCTGTTGCTTGCCGACCTGAAGTAAAAAGAGAGAGCGACACAAAGTCTACTGGAAAGTCAAGCGCGAGAAAAGGTGGAAATAATACAAGAGACAAAAAAAGCAGGACGAAAATTGTGAGAGAAGGGAAGAGTAAGAGCAGTGTGAGAAGTGCTTTTATATAATGATAATGTAATATAATGGCCAGTATGGCATGCTTGTTTATAAACACTGCGAATAATACGCATTTGAATAAGTGCATGTTGTGCCGGAAATGCCTGTCATGAGTGTCAGTCAACTAGAATCTGAGCAATTTAAAGAACTTACAAGTCCCACTCCCAGTCCAGCCCAGTCCTCCACACTGCGCCCATTCGGCAAGGGTTCCTCCACTTGAACTGGTGCTTGAGGCCGTAGCACTAGAAGTTGTGCTGGTGCTTCCAATTACAGCCGTCGTCGTAGCTGTCACGCTCGATGTTGCCGTGCTAACTTTTGTAGTTGTCCCAGCCGCAGTGCTTGAGACGGCTGTCCCCGTTTCATAAACCTTGAAGATCGCCATATCATGCAATGCCAAACTCGCAGATACCGAGCTTCCAGTACCTGTAGTGCCAGTATAGCATTCTTTCCAGTTGTAAGTTCCAGCACCGAGTCCAGGTACATCGGCGAAGTTGACACTGAGAGTCGTAGCGGAGGACACTGCAACAAGACCAATAACGTATCCATCCGAAAGTTGTCCAGACCAATATGGATACAGGGTACCGCTTGAAGGAACAGAAGCGCCAGGAGGTTGGAAAGTGGTTGCTGGTTTTCCGAGAGAATCCTGATTAATGGAAATCACATCCTGAATTCGCTCTGTCAGTCACCTTATCCCTAGAGCTGCTGAGGTAGGCAAGACGCACCGCATTCAAGAGGATGTTCAAGCTCGCGGCAGAAATCTTCGTCAAATCCGTCCCAATAATTAGCGGACTCTTACTGATTGCCCACAATCCGAAATGGGCCCTCTCCTCAGCCGTGCTCAACCCACCATTCCCGACCTCCAACATATCAAAGTCATTGAAGCCACCAGGTCCAGCATAAGGACTCAACCATGCATTTCCGGCCGCAATACCAGATACACTTCCCCAACTATCTCCCACATCAGAGCTCACTCGCCAACTATTTCCAGTCGCGAGGCCCCACGTCCACACAGAGTCCGCACCCCAGTTGCACATCGCATAATAGATATCGCGACCTGAAGCCTCGAGCGCATTTCTCATCGTCGTATATCTCGTCTGACTTGTGACCGTCGAAGAAGAAGCAGGCGTATTGCAATTATCATATTTCCAGAAATCAATACCCCATCCAGCGAGCGTATCTGCATCGACCGTTTCGTACCCTGCAGAGCCAGGGAACCCAGAACACGTTGCTGTACCAGAGTCGCCATAAAGGCCCATTTTCAAGCCTAGGGTATGGATCTCGTCGGCTACTGCTTTGATGCCGTTGGGCCATTTGTTGACATCTGGGGAGAGGAGGCCATTCACTCGGGTCATATTAGACCACGTGTCGTCGGTGTTGATGTATTGGTAGCCGGCGGCTTTGAGACCTAGGGAGACGAAGGCATTGGCTGCTGCGAGAGCGGTAGCTGCTGAGGAGCCTGGATAAGGGTTAGAATGAGCTCTTGAGTAATAGGGGGTGGAAGAAGTACTTAGATCAGCGTTCCAGTTGTTGAAGCCCATCGCGGGAGTCACTCCTACGCCATTAGTCAAGCGTTTAGGGAGGTGAGAGGTCTCAGTAGGAGCAGCGAGTGCTGAGCCCACGAGGGCCACGAAAGAAATGGGAACAAGCATCGCCAAGGAGAGAAGTCAAGCAAAACCACAAAGAATATTAACAAGAAGACAAACTTGCCATAACTCGGTTCGAACTTGAGGAATATTTATGCTCAAGCGCTTCACGAGGCAGCGGAATAACGACTCTGCGATTCGTGGGGTAGTCCACCATTAAGGTTCTCGGTGTCCGGCTAAGGACCGGAGATTAATATGCATATATTAACCGCACCGCGTGCCACTGCCAGGGCCACGAATGAATGTCTGTGGGGATATATTTGAGGCTACTTGGCCTGATCGGACATGGGAGATTGTGCACTAATCACTGAGGGCGGGAAAATTGAAAGCAAAAAAAATAAATTAGACTTGGAGGAAGATAACACAAAGAACCACAATGTGCGCAAGACAAGCACAGAAAAATGGGGATGAAATCTTCTATCAAACTATCTATCTACTATTGAGCTGTATGTTAGTTAATAGGATGAGAAAGGCTAAGACCCGAGAGTTTGAGGGATTGTCCGGATATATCGTCAAGCCACCCGACTCCACTCTCCGAGAAGTTTCGGAGACTGTCCTCCGTGATCAAAATGGAAGATCGTTTCAACGTACTTAAGTAGGTATCTCACCATCTTGCTCAGTTCGTGATCCACTGCGTGGTGTTTTGCTCAAAGAAGAGATCGATAAAGCTCAACGAACCTTGACATCCCTTGCTGGTAAGCGATATGGCCGTGTGGGCTTCTAAGTGTGTTCTTGAGATATGACTTTTCCTCGTGGAAAAACCATGCCTTGACAAAGTGGACAGGATCAATGCAAGGTGGAGGTTCTCTGCTGTCGACATCCGTCATCACAGCTAGAGTGCTCTGTCTCATAGAAGAGGTTGACTTAGGCGACTAGATGGAGATGACGGAGGACTCGAAATATATGTTAGAGGCCAGTGGCTTGTTTGCGGAATCAACTCGAAATTGCAGGATCAGGAATTGGTCTTGCGGCATGGAAGTCGTGAAGCCTGGTGGCCCAATCCGGAAGACGCTCGCGCTCGTCTGCGCCAGCAGCATGAGTCGTCAGTCTCGCCTTGTCCATCAGCTCGCTGAGGCGCTCAATCATGCTGATCGGGTCTTTGCGGTCTTTGGGGTCATATGTTGTTGCTTCATAGATAGCAAGTTTAAGATACCCGCTATAAATCGTCTCGTCAATCACAAGATTCGCCTTCCGTGACAGTTGCCCCCCCATAAGAGTGTAAACATCACAAGCCAAACCCCGCCATTGAAGAACACCTTTGCGTTCGTCATCCGTGAGTGTACGGCGAGGCTCTGGCGGTGGCTTGAGATCTAAGTGAGCAAAGTCAGGCGGCCAAACGTCTCCGTGCAAGTCTTTGTTATTATCGCAGACGGTCAGGTCGTACATAGAGGCGCCAAGAGCCCACAAGTCTGTTTTTGCGGAATGTTTCCCACCCTCTGGGAAGACTTTCTCTTTACTCGTTGCGGGATATGGATAGGCGCACTGTTCGGGGGCCCAGAACTGTCTGGTCCCCAGTTTGGTTCGGTTTTTCTGGTGATACTCTTCAGCATGTCCCCTACGGTTCTCGCATGCTAGTCCAAAGTCGCTGATAACACAGTAAAAGTACCGATTAGAACCCAAGCTGCTTCTTGATCTCATGAGGACGTTGTCAGGCTTGATATCTCGATGTAAAATCGGGATCCAGTCTGGAGCACCCGTGTAGTCCGTAACTTCTGGTGTGATGTAGCTGCGTCCACCTTGCAGATAAGCAAGTCCATCGCAGAGCCCCGCAAAACAATGCCAGATGAAGCGCTCAGGAACTCGTGGCTTCCGCCAGTTAGTGCTCGCATCAGGCTTCCGTTTAGCGTACGCTTTGATCAGGTCATCCAGGGAACCCCGATCGCAGAATTCGACGTATAGGGATGCGGACGTTGGTGTGATGAAACCGGCGATGTAGAACGCGATGGAGGCATGCTTCATTCGATGGAGAATTCTGATTTCTTTTGACCCGAGATCAAGGCCATTTTCTCTGAATCTGCATCGGTACTCAGTTTCATCGTGAAGGTGGTTTAGACAAGAAGCTAACTCAAGCAGCTGCACAGTACATACCTCTTATCAACTGCGAGAACATCTGTCCCCTTTTGACGCACCACAAACACTCCACCATTCATGCCTCCAAGAGTACCATCTCCTTTATCAATGATCTTGAGGATCTCGTATCTTTGACGAATATCAGTGTTGCCGACATCACCTCGAATCAAATTCTGCATGGATGTCTTCTTCTTGCCAGTCATATGGTGCATGTTCTTCGCAATCGCCAGATCCCTTTTCAATGCATAGGCTTCCCTTTGTTCTGGAGATAAGTCGGAGGACGTGGCTATTTCAGTCAATTTGCGCGCCTTCTTTTCTCCTTTTTGAAGCTCATTCTGGAAATGTCGAGGGTTGTCGTCACGCTTTTGCTTAGTGACTCTATTCCAGTATCTGGGATATGGCTCTCCTTCGGTTGTTTTGAACAACCTGAGAATCCATGGTCTAGGTAGGCCCCCGAGTCTTGGATGATCGTAAGTTGTTACCCCATTCTTTTCAAAGTAGTAGCGTTTTTCTCCCGTGTGGTCAACCTTGAAGTTCCAGTCAGGTGGAAGTTCTCTCAGTTCAGCACAGTTAGCCTTCGCTTTCTCTCGGAGCCAGGCTTTTTCCTCTTCGCTAAGGCATCTCGATTGTCTGGTATTTGAGTTGGATGCCGACATACTGGCGGCTCAAAACGCTTTGATATGGAATAAAAGAAGTTGAAAGAACCTGTCTCCTTGTTACTCGAAGCTCTTATGGTCGTCGGCGCGAGCCCTTGAATAGGCCCTCAGCAATGTGAATCTAATACAGTACACTTGATGATATTCACGCTGGCAAAGGATATATGTGAATGGCTTAACCTGTAACACAGAAACAATGCTTCATTTGAATTTTGACCATGCAAATCAACAATAGCTAGATAACAATACTATAACTAGCTACAAATACTGATAAGTGGTCGGGAAAAAATGGGCCTACCGCCAGTATTAACTTCCAGATCTTGAAAACAAAAATTCGCGCGACGACGCGGAATCTACTTCCCAGCAATCAATACAAATCAGCTTCCAATCGCCATGGCTACTCCCTTCATCCAACGAGTCGAAGAAGACTTGTACGGCAGCCACAGATCCGGAGTAGCGAACGCGCTGGGCATCTGTCTTCGTGACGAACCAAATACTAGCAGAATCAACGGCGCAGCTAGCAACGAAAACGTGAACGAGAAGAAGCATAGCAGAGCTGGAGCAAATACCGCAGGTAATGAGTCAGAGGAACATGGAGCAAGCAATGCTGCAGTCAAAGATGATGGCATGAAGTGGGCGGGGACCCCAGCTTGGAACGACATCTCCACCAAAGAGGAGCAGGAGACTGTGGAGGATGAAGCTGAAGAGCAGGAATCAGAGGAGTATTACGACGACGAAGAGCTGGAATATGACTCGGATGTGGCCAGCATTGAAGCCAACAAAGATATTGACAGCATGTGGTCGGCGACGCCTGTCTGGAGTGTGATAGACCCGGATGAGGAGCGCGAGGAACAGGAATCCGATGAAGGACACCAGGCAGACGACGAGGAAGTCGAAGTTACCGGCAGATCTTCACGCGGATCAGAAGGAAGAGCATGTCGCATCCCTGAAGGTAATACACTGATAGAGGCATCCTCGGTCTATGCCAAGGCGCTTGAAATTACAGAGATGAGCCCAGAAACCCCGATTTCAAAGGCTGAGTGTTGGTTCGCGGCGGAGGAAATCGAAGCCAAGCTGAAAGAGAAAGGGAAGGCAGTTCGTACCTCATTCACCCGTTCCAGCGATTCCCGTATCAATGCCAAGAACTCTCCTACCAGTGATATCGACAGCGGTGAGAAGAATGGAAAGGCAATTTGGATGGCCATCGCTGGTCCCAGCAGCTTTACTAGAACTCCGAGCGACTCTCCTGTCACCAATCTCGACGACGGTTTCGCAGGTTCCATCAGAGCCCCAAGAAACTCTCCTGAAAGCGATATCGATAGTATTGCAATAAATGAGGTAGAAGGCTCACCTCGGACTGTTAGCGAGTACACAGATGAAGAAATTCTTCATGACGCAGCACAAACCCGCGACGAGCGTCTCGAGGAATTGAATGAGCTGTTCCGACGAAGCCACGCAGTTTGGCACGATTTCGATAAGTTGGACGAGTGGATGGACGATATTCTGTATGAAAGAGCTCTTGAAGAAGTCCAATTCACTCCGGAGATGGCCGCTGAGAGGGGTGTTGCTCAAGCAGAGTCTAGGAAGTGGTGGGCCGAATACAGGAGCGCCTTGGCAAAGGGTACCTCGCCGGTCTTGGAATGCCAGAAGCCCGGCTTCGAGAGACCGGAGTGGTGGAGACGATATTCATGGGGACCTCTCGAGAAGGAAGACAACGCAGATGTTCCAGAGCTGGATCTGAACAGCCCCGGTGTCAAGGAAGAGGCCAAGGACGAGGGACCCCGAAACGCATTCTTCTATGGACCTCCAGGAACACGCGAGAGCAGGAAATTGGTGAGAGAGGAGAGAGAAAGGTTGGCTAAAGAGCAGAGAGACGCGGCAAGATTGAATACCTCAGCCAAAGGTTCCGATAGTATCTACGGCAAGACAAGCGATTCGGCGGAAGAGAAGGCTTCGGACAAAGACTTTGACGAATCTAGCAACATAAAAGCAGACTCAGCGGACGACAAGTCTTCGATTGAAGACTCTGAGGGAATTAATATCATGGCTGGAGGCGTCGACAGTACAGACGACTTGGCGAAATTGAAGAACTCGACCATGGACCCTGGTGGAATCAGCAGTATGATAACAAACCTAGTAGAACAGGAGGCTTCAATCAAAGACCTTGATAAGATTAACAGCACGGCAACAGCCTCTAGAAGATTGAGGACTCCGAATAAGGTCTCTCAAAGATTGAGTACCATTATGCCAGACTCGGACAGTGTCCGATACATGGGCAGGGACTCGAACAGAATCAGCACACTGACAAAGGCTCCCGGCAGAGAATCTTACAGACCGAGCATGTATGAAAGCAGCCCCGACTACTTCAGCTACATTCGGCAAAATTTCTATGAGATGTGTGTCCCCAAGAAGAAGAAGTCGAAGGACGTCGTCTCCAAACGAGACGTCTAACTTCTGCCTCTCCGCTACGGGCGCCTACACGGCGCACTTCCGCAATATCATTATTTCGACACGTATATTGATTTCTGGTCGACCACATTATCTGTACGAATACAAATACGCAACGCACACATCATGGACCCTTTTTCCGCCGAGGGCGAGCTGCTCAACCTGCACAACCACTTCCACCAAGGCCAATTCCAAGAAGCCATCGATTTCGACACTGCTGGCCTTTCCCCCGAGAACAAGCTCCCCGCACGAGTGATCGCCTTGCGCGCGCAAATCGCTCTAGGGCAAGCTGAAGAGGTGTTGGCGGAAGTTCAGGGCGAGCAGGCTGTTGAGCTACAGGCTGTTGGCGCGTTGGCTGAGTCTGCGGCTGGCAATGAGAGCAAGGCGGTGAAGATTGCGGAGAAGCTGGCCAGCGAGTCGGCGGACAACGCCACTGTTCAGATTCTCGCTGGTACTGTTTTACAAGCTGCTGGTAAGGGAGAGGAGGCTTTGACGCTGGTTACACAACATCAAGGAAATCGTTGGTCTTTCTGCGATAGCTATTCAGGGCTGCGCTGACAACATTACAGTTGAGGCAGTTGCGTTGATTGTTCAGATTCACTTGGAGCAGAATCGCACAGATCTCGCGATCAAGGAGGTGCAAGCTGCTAGGAGATGGGCGCAAGATAGCTTGCTTGTCAATCTAGCAGAATCTTGGCTTGGTCTACGACTGGTACGTTGATCGAACGCGAATGCTAGACTTAGCTAACAGTTACAGGGTGGAGAGAAATACCAACAAGCATTCTACGTTTTCGAAGAACTCGCACAAGCACCTTCCACAACTTCAACTCAATCTCTTGTCTCACAAGCTGTTGCTGAGATCCACCTTGGCCGATTAGAAGAGGCAGAGGCCGCATTGAACCAGGCATTGGCGAAGGATCCTAAGAATGCAGAGGCTATAGCCAACAGCATTGTCCTGAACGTTATCGCTGGCAAAGACGCAAAGACTTTGAGACTGTGCGCTCCTCCCTTCTCTGCAACTGTAACATGCTGATCACTTCGTTGTGCAGAGACCTTCAATCGACAGCCCCGAAGCACCACTTCCTTTCCGACCTCGAAGAAAAAGCGAACCTTTTCGACAAAGCAGCCTCGAAATATTCTGCCAAAGCCACAGCCGCATAATGAATACGATTTCCTTGTTTCCGTTTTTATACGCACGGTAGAATCATCTGGCGTTGAGGAGGGGGTTTACATCGTTGATGACTTGAGGCATACAAAAAATGACAGTTGACTTCACCAATCAGGGTCCTACAAATATTGTGCGAGGGAAGTGATATGGTGATACGCTACCAAACGAGTACAGGCAAGCGCGAGCGGCTCAAAAGGCGCAATTGAGTATTTGCTCCGGACGGTAAAAAGCCTCAAGATGCATACTGACATCACAGACATCTTTGCCCGTTTCCTTCTGCAAGTGCAGCATTATCCCCAGAAGCCCCGATTCTGCAATCCCTTAAGAGAGGAACTGCATGCGGGCGTCACTCTGCATCGAATTCCTTATCTCTTCTCAACTCCAATCCCTTGTGGCTCAATACCCCTCTTCCCTAATCCCCACTTTGAACCCAATGGACTTGAAGAGGCGGACAAGTCTTCCCGAAAGTAAACAGCTATCGAGGGATGGGTATCCTTTCACCGACAAACTGACGCACGCTAGCATAGAGCCTGCCGTCGATCTTGGCTCGATGTGGCTGACGAGTTGACTTTACAGTAGTCCATGTTAGAGCAACCCCTAAATAAGGTCCTGCATCGTGAGCTTCACTATTACCTTCTCTAGCGAGTAAGAATGGCTGGCTAGGACCCGTGAGTTATCAAAGCGGTTTTGCTTTGCTTACTCTTATATAGAAACAGAAAGAACTTTGATAGTGGAGTTTCACAAGTATGACATCACCGCCCTTTTTCTCAACTCCAGATCCTCCACATACAAAGCTGGAAACCGCACGCCAGACTGCAAAACTATTCTCTGCGATTCTTGATGCTGTCCCGCGACGGAGAAGAGAACTCAAGATTCTCATGTTACACAGCAACGGGAATGTCTCATTCACTTCTTTGGTTTGGTTACAACGAGCCGTTCAACAGTTGGAGTGTGCTGAGAGGAAGAAAAGTTCCAGCCCGCAAGCCAAGCACTGCCCCTCCACACCATTCAAATGCCCCACTACAAGCGAGCAAAACGCCTCCTTCAACTCCTGTCCATTACTCGCCGAACCAGGACCTAAGCACAATGCAGTCATAGTGTTGTCCTCTCCAGCCAACCGCAACCTCGAGATCAAGAGCAAGCGCTCGGAATACCCAATCAATGCATAGCATGGTGCTGGGATAGAAGGATCGGCAACCTGCATGTTTGCAATGGAAGTCGAGAATTCGATCGAGAGTGAGATAGGAGGCGCTAGGACAGTGGCTCGAAATGGAAAAGTTGTTACCATCGTGAAGTGTGAGTAGGAACGCCCCTGCCGGTGCTTATGCCGATATCAAGTGTGTATGCACTTGTCAAGCAGATCATAAATAGGGAAGGACCCTTCTTGTCTCTTTTCCCTCCTGTTTCACTTTGCAAGAAAGTTTGATATCAATTCATATCTACCCCAGATTTCTCACGATCTTAAGGACTAGTTAGAACTAGACACTGTGTCCACACTTACTTATCTCTCAACATCATCCCCACAATTTCGCCACAGACAGAGTAAAGAATCTGAATTCAAAATGCCTACCTCCGTCTTACCACCTGCTGCTCCAGCAGTGGCCAAGGATCTCTCAATTCCCAAGACGAGTTACCTTCCAACACAAAAAGAAGACATAGCGAATACCAAGCGGAAAATTATCTGCTTCTCTGGTACGTTATTCCCTTCCATCCACTAACCTCATGTTTCTCCATATCTAACAAAACAGACTTCGATGGCACGATCTTCATGCAAGACACCGGCCACATCCTCTTCGACACCCACGGCTGCGGTTCCTCTCGCCGTGCTCTCCTCGACGCCCAGATCCACTCTGGCGAACGCTCCTTCCGCGAGGTCTCTGAGGAGATGTGGGGTTCCCTTAACATTCCCTTCGAAGACGGTTTCGAAGTCATGGAACAGTCTCTCGAAATCGACCCTCATTTCCAAGCCTTCCATCAGTTCTGCGTCAAGAACAACATCCCGTTTAATGTCATCTCAGCGGGCCTCAAGCCGATTCTGCGAAAGGTGCTGGATACGTTCTTGGGTGAAGAGCAGAGCGCACATATTGATATCGTGGCGAATGATGCGGAGATTAAGGAGGATGGCAGTGAGTGGAAGCCGGTGTGGAGACATGACACGGAGTTAGGACACGACAAAGCACTTTCTGTGCAAGAGGCTCGAGCTGCGGCCCAACTCACTTGCGACGATGGCACCATCCCATTGATTGTCTTCATTGGCGATGGAGTGTCTGATCTTCCCGCTGCCAGAGAAGCAGATGTGCTGTTTGCCCGCCGAGGCCTCAGACTCGAGGAATATTGTGTGGAGAACAAGATCCCATACATTGCGTTTGATACGTTTGCGGATATTCAGAAGGAGGTGGTGAAGATCATGGAGGAGGATGAGAGGAAGACCAAGGGCAAGGGCATGCCGGCGAGATTCAACCCCAGGGCGAACATGTGGCGGAGAGTCAGCAGCAGTAAGGCGGTGCCCAAGTTCGTCGTTGCTACACCCAGCAAAGAGGAAAAGATGTTCTTGTGGCCGGAAGCATTCTCGGAGTACAAGCCTGCGGCTGGGATTCCTGAGGGTGTTGTTGAGGAGGCTATTCCTGTTGCTGCATAGGTTGCCTTCCCTATAGTTTCTTTCTCCTCGATTTATGTTTTATGGTTCCATCTTCTTGCTGTCTTTATGAGTTGGCGGCATGGAAAAGGCGTTGGGGGATACAGATTCAGATTGTGAGATTAGGCAACAACAGGACTTGAGGGATTTGGAGTCGGTACACCTGCAGACTTCTAGACAGAAGGTACATAGATGAGAAATAGAACGATGAGTTTCTCGTATCACCAACCTGACATTGATATGTGCATTGGCCAAGGGATCTGAGACTGTGCGATTTGCAACCGTTTCTCGGCTGTGAAACGAACACCTCCCACACAAAACCACAAAGCACTCAGATTGGAAGTTAAATTGTGTGGTTTCTCGACTTAAAAGACCTCAGTCACCTGAGATATCTTACGAGGAAAAGCACTCTTAAACGGCGCGCTGACGGAGTCCGAGGGTAGACTCATTCCGTTTCGGAGGCCGATAGAATACCGTAATCTGAAAAAAATGCCAAAGTCCCAAGACCAAGTGACGTCCGTACTCCACAACAGTCTCCGAGCTTCCGTTTCTGTGCCGCAAGACCATTCGTATTTCGCACATCAGATAAAGTTGATGAACACAAGCTGCATATGCCATACTTAGAGTAAATCCCCCTATTTCTGTCCTGCCTGTCATATTTAAACCCGGCATCCCCATAACTTAAATCAAACACTTGGATGCAAGGGAAGGGAAAGCGTGGAAGGGGTGCCGTTTGATTGACCTTCATCCCTCACAAGAACTCAATTCAAATTATTGCGCACCATCACTCCTCTTATCGTCACTTCACTAACTCACAAAGCAAAAACTAATTTGGAAAAATTATCTTAATTTGACAGATATCCTGCAACGAGCTGGCCAAACTAGAGGAGACACTGAAGAATCGACGTCAGTACGAAAAGAAACCCCACATCCGCCTCACCGCGCCGCCCGCCCAAATCCCTGAGCCAACCCACGTCGCATCTCAAATCGACCAACGACACCGCGCACCTTGCCCTGCCAAGGAGCTCTGCTTGTCAGCTCCGAGACCCTACCTTTCTGCCTTTCTAACCACCTTCCACTTGCCAATACCGCTTGCAGATTGCGCATTCACGGCGGTCGCTTTTGGCAGTCAGCATCGGTGGCTAGACACTAGATATATATGCCGCTAAGCGCACATCATCATGGTTCGCATCCTACCCAACCGCTTGAAATCCTATACGAGTGCGAACAGCGCCAGTAATTCGAGAAGCACGAGTCCGAACCCAGGCGGAATGACGAAGAAGAATAGTTGGGGGTTGGGCGGCCAGCAGGGAGAGAGAGCAGGGAGGAATGGCAGCGGAGGGGATGAGGGCAATGGGTTGATGTTGAAGGTTGTGGTTATGAGGGTAGGTTTGCTCTGCTTTGGATATTGAGAGGGTGATCGCAGACTGGGCAGGAGTGGAGGGAAGGAAAAGAGAGGTGATGGCTGACAATCCGACCATAGGCTCGCAACCTTGCTGCGAAGGATAGAAATGGAACATCGGATCCAGTGAGTATCTACACAACCCTCCACCAATACAGCATAGGAGGATGAGACCTGACTGAAGCAACAGTACCTCGTCCTCAACCTCGGCGACTCGAGAAGCGCAACGCACTCCGTCGCCAAAACCCTCAACCCAGAATGGAATGTCACAGTCCAAATGCCCGTCTCGAACGTCAATGCCTTACTACTCGACTGTATATGCTGGGACAAGGACCGTTTCTCGAAAGATTATCTCGGAGAACTCGATTTGGCACTCGAAGACATATTTTCCAACGAGCAGACAGAACAAGAGCCTAGATGGTATCCGCTACGGAGCAAAAGACCCGGAGGCAAGAAGAGCAGCAACGTGAGCGGGGATGTGCAGCTACAATTCACACTGTTCGATAGCACGAATCATGCGGCGACTCCGCAGCAGGTGATGGAGAAGTTCAAGGCGTTGGCTGGAATCGTGGATCTGGGGGAAGTGGGCACGCCGACCAAGCTTACGAGATCGGGAACCAGCCCAAGCCCCGGTACGGGCACGGGTATAGAGGACGAAGATGAATATTTTGATGAGGATGAGGAGCCCAGTGACGAGACGGATGACCCCACAAAGCCAGAGAATGTGGAGAAGAGGAGGCGGAAAATGCGCCTGCGGGGCTTGAGGAGGAAGAAGCAGCTTAGAGCATACGAGCTCACAGGCGGCAGTGAGGTTGTTGGCATCATCTTCTTAGAGATTGGGAAGATCACGGACTTGCCTCCAGAACGAAATCTGACCAGGACGTCGTTCGATATGGATCCGTTTGTTGTCGCGTCGTTGGGGAAGAAGACGTACAGGTCGAGAGTCATCCGACATAATCTCGACCCGGTGTTCAACGAAAAGATGATTTTCCAGGTGATGAAGCATGAGCAGAGTTATTCGATCTCGTTTACTTGCATCGACAAGGATAAGTTCTCTGGCAACGACTTCATTGCTTCGGCTTTTCTGCCTCTGAAGGATATTTCAGATACTGCTCCTGAGGCGGATCCGGAAACTGGACTGTATAAGTTGAAGGATCCTCCGGAACCAAGTTCGTTTCCCGAAAAGAACAGGTCGAGATTCAAACTTCCGATGTCTCGAACTTCGTCCTCTCAAAGCTTAAAACAGATGAACCGGCCCAATCCTCAAACCAGAACATACAACATGAACTTGGCGCAAAGTCCAAACGCCTCAGGTGCAAATACACCGTTACAGTCTCCGGCTGCTGCTCCAACAAGCAACCCTGCTGCGCTTTCACCAAACGATATTCCAGCTCTAAATACAGCCGAAGAAATGGAGGCGGCCCATGGCCATGGAGACCAAGAACTGCATGCATTCACGATTCCCTTAAAACTGAAGAATGCCGAGAAATGGGAAGAGAAGCACAGTCCACAGCTGTTCATCAAAGCAAAATATGTGCCATATCCAGCTCTTCGTCAGCAGTTCTGGCGAGCAATGCTGCGGCAGTATGACACGGATGAGAGTGGCCGAATCAGCAAGGTCGAGCTTACTACAATGCTTGACACGCTTGGCTCGACGTTGAAGGAGTCTACCATTGATGGGTTCTTCAAGCGTTTCCCACATCAGGACCCAGAGGGTGGAACCGGAGATCTGAGCTTCGATGAGGCCGTCATTTGCCTAGAAGATCAACTGTTTGAGAAGTCTAAACCACAATCGATAGGAGACAAAGTCAAGAACCTTCTACCAACACAGCTTGGTGGCACGACTTCCTCGGCAGCTAGCACAGCAGAAGGCTCATCTGAGAATGCGACGCTCGTTAGTGACTCTCAACTTGGCATTGAAGCACAGACAATCGATGTGTTGAATGCTCCTGGCGAGGAGGGCGACCTCCTAGATCGAGATGATTTGAATGATCAATCTGAGGAACACGTTGTCGAGATCAGAGAATGCCCAATCTGCCACCAACCGCGCTTGAACAAGCGCTCGGATGCAGATATCATCACTCATATCGCGACGTGTGCAAGTCAAGATTGGCGACAAGTCAACAATCTTGTCATGGCAGGCTTCGTGACATCAAGTCAAGCCCAACGAAAATGGTACTCGAAAGTCATGACCAAGATCTCGTACGGTGGGTACAAACTCGGTGCTAACTCAGCCAATATCTTGGTGCAGGATCGAATCACGGGGCAGATCAATGAGGAGCGCATGAGCGTATATGTGCGGCTTGGTATCAGACTACTATATAAAGGTCTGAAGTCCAAGGACATGGAGACGAAGAGAAGTATGTGTATTCTGCTGGCTTAACAGCGCAGATGCTAATAGTTATCTTTTCGCAGTTCGCAAACTCCTCAAAGGGATGTCTTTCAAACAAGGCATCAAATACGATGACCCAGCCTCGAAATCTGCCATCCAAGGATTCATCAACTTCCACCAACTTGATATGTCTGAGGTTCTGCTTCCATTAGAACAGTTCAAGAACTTCAACGAGTTCTTCTACCGCCAACTCAAGCCAGACGCCAGGCCGTGCTCAGCGCCAGATAATCCCAGGATCATTGTCTCACCTGCGGACTGCAGATCCGTGGTCTTTAATCGCATGGATGAAGCGACGAAGATCTGGGTCAAAGGACGAGAATTCTCTATCAGCAGATTGCTTGGGAACGCATATCCTGAGGATGCGGACCGGTATAAGAACGGCGCTCTCGGCATCTTTAGATTGGCGCCGCAGGATTACCACAGATTCCATATCCCAGTCGATGGCAAGATGGGCACGCCTAAGACCATCGAAGGCGAATACTACACCGTCAATCCTATGGCTATCCGCTCAGCGCTCGATGTATATGGCGAGAATATCAGAGTGGTGATCCCGATCGATTCTGTGGCGCATGGACGGGTCATGGTCATCTGCGTTGGTGCCATGATGGTAGGCAGTACTGTCATCACGCGCAAAGCCGGAGAGCAGGTCAAGAGAGCTGAGGAGCTGGGATACTTCAAGTTTGGAGGTAGTACGATATTACTGCTGTTCGAAGAGGGAGCTATGAAGTTCGATGATGATCTTGTTGATAATTCGAATGGCGCACTGGAAACTCTAGTAATGTCACCCTTTACTATGAGTATAATACATTGTTACTAACTCCGCCAGATCCGAGTGGGCATGTCAATCGGGCACCACCCAAGCCAGAAACAGCACACACCCGATATGCGCAAGAAAGACGAGGATATCACTGAGCGAGAGAAGGCGGAAGCCAAGCGCAGGATTGAAGGCAGTATTGAGCAGGATGATAGCGGGAGTGCGCCGATGGCTAGCATGGGTGGTTAAAGTGAGGCATGGATGGGGTTAGAAGGGATGGAGTTTGAAATGGAAGGGAGGTACAAACACATTCGACTGAAGTGCTCGGGTTGGATGTATGATTGAATCATGTGTTGCATACTGGAATGGAATTGTGTTGCTTTCTGCGCTTGAGTGCAAGTATCTACGTATTAATTGCATTGATTTCCGATCTATCTCCTCTAGAAGCTGAGAAACATTTGCATCGGATGCTCATAGGTAAAGATTCTCAAAGTCAGCGGGTCGGTTACTGCCTTCGCTTGCTCGTATTCGCTCGCATTCGGTTCGTAGAAGGCTATAACCGACTAATTGAATTCAAGATTCTTAAGAGTTCAAAGATTTTTCAGTCAAGCTTTCAGGTACCAGACCCCGTTCTCCTCATCGGAGATGGACTTGACCCTCCGGATGAAATCATCTCAGATGGGACTCGTGGAAGAGGAAACGATACATGATGGACAGCTCGCTGCAAGGGTTTGACTTTCTTCTCCCTTGGGAGGCGATTTTGCACGAGAGTGAGGACTCTCGAGTTCGAGAAAATGCCAGGCTTTCCTGGAGGCATGTGCTTCTTGTACGAATTCCGCCAATGACTTTGTATGTTTGATATAGTGCATATGGACAAGATGAGGGTACTTCGCCACCTCTTAGTTGCGTCTGTCTCTGGAACTTTTGCGCCGGCGTGTGAGAACTTCGATGTAAAACCGTCAGGTCTTTTCAATCGTCAGGAGGTTGACGACTGTTTTGTGCTTAGGTATGGATTTGTTATCATCTAAAAGCTCCTCTAACACTGGCAGTGGTCGTAGTATTAACGGTAATCTGGAAATCAACGACAGGATTTCTCGGACTGGGAGCCTTGTCTTCCGCATGAGAAAGGAGTATCGCACGTGATGAGTGGAAGGATCGCGCTTTCTTCACGAGTCTCGACTTGCTCAGGAGATTTTGCTCCGAGTTTTTCTTCTTTTCATCAAAAATCTCAACACTTCCATGTGATCGTCAACTCCCTTCCAACTACCGTCTCCACATACCATCGCATGACTCAACCGTTCAACTTCCAACACGTCGTCTCTCACCTAAAGTACCCACCCTCAGGCACAGCACACGCAGTTGTCAAACTCACATAATTCTCTGCTCGGCAGGGGAAGCGATAGCGAGGCGATAATGCTCTGACGACTCAGCTTGGCACGGCTGAGCTTCAGGGCCCAGGGGCTGAATCTACCTTGCGATTATCAGGCCTTCTATGACCCTTCTGCGGCAGAGTTTTCCATCCCGTAGCCTGTTCTTTAGTCCTCGGCACTCTTCGCGCCACGTTGATCAAAAACTCCCAACTCGATGCTGGCCATCTCGTCACATGTATTCACATGAAATACTGCAGAACACAGCATCTGACTCTGACTACCGCATCGGTCATGACTTCAGCATCACCTCAGTCTGCGCTAAGCAGGCTGCACGACGATTGAGTTCTGACCTGTGGACCTTTCTGGACCTCTAACCCTTATCTCCTATCCACCACGGCATCCCCATTCGTCCAGCACAGCGAGTTCATCGCACATCTCGGTCAAATCAGCATCGCAGCGCCGTAACCTTTAGGCACAGCCCGAGACAGGACGTGCTCCTAGTTCCCGCCGCCCCTGAAATGCCTCGCAGCGCCGTTGAAACTTTGCGCCACATCAGCACATTCGCTCCCCTTATTGGTGCTGTGCGCGTTTCGTTTAGAGTGAGATCAGCAGGAGGTGGCGGCCCACCTCGCTTGCAGTCCAAATAAGCTCAGCCCCAGAAAGGATCCAGAACGCTGGCTCTCCACCGCTCCCCATGCACTGAATGGACGACGTGGGAATAAAGGAGTGGGATTCCCGGATTAACACCAGGATGCGTCCTTATGCTAATGCTTATTTGCTGGAGCCGGTCAGGGCAAGGTGGCCGCTCTGGACCTGAAAAGGTTTTTGCTGGTGCGTTTCAGAGGAATGGTGTTGGGGGAAGGGCCTTGCTTATGATAAGCTCGGAGCCTCTTCGTCAACCCCCAAATCCTAGGCCCTATATTTAGACCCGCTGGCGGATTTTTCATGGGGATTTACGGAGAGATCCTATCACGTCTTTGTTTCGTTTTCTCTCACAGTAGCACGTAGGTAGTCAGGCGCGAGAAAAAGTCGTAGCCTTACGGCTACTTGTTCCTGCGGATCCCCTTGGAGTAAATTGCTGAGGTGTGGGGGTCAGCTATAGGCTTCATGGTTGGACTCCTGGACCGAGGCCGAGATGGTCTGTCTGTTTCGTGTGTTAAGGGAGTGGGCTGTCTATCTGCGCCGCTGTCGTCTGTTTGCTGCTTGAATGCTGTGGACCATTCCCCTGGGATGGTGGGATGGTGGGATGGTGGGATGAAAAGGGACATGATGGATGCTGTGCCCAGTGGCATGTATAAATCTTGCCTCCCCACGCAGCCCACTGCCATGTATCTCTTTTGTCTTGCTTGATCTACACAGCTTTCAGCCTCCGGAACCCGTTCATATGATCTCTTGACCGATCTCATATCTCAATACAAAATGTATTCATTATCACTACTCAGTGCTGCGGCACTAGCAACCCTCTTCTCCACCTCTTTCGCTGTAGCACCAGCCGGAATAGCAGGCTACAAAGTCGTCTGGTACGATGATTTCTCCGGCAGCTCTCTCGACACTACCAAATGGTCCCGCTTCTCCGGCACCCCTTCGAACGGCGAACAAGAAACCTATCCAGCAAGCGGAAATAACTGCCAAGTCTCAAATGGCAATCTGCTCATCGTCCCCGAGAACAACGGAGGCTCCTGGACGTCCTGCCGCATCGAGTCCGTACCCGCATTTACCTGTCCTCAAGGCTCCAAAATGATCGTGCAATCGAAATTCAAGCTCGGTACCGCTGGCAGCAAACTCCAAGGTATCTGGCCTGCATTCTGGTCTCTCGGCGATTCCATGAGGCATGGCACCGCTTGGCCCGGCTGCGGCGAGATCGACACATTTGAGAACGTCAACGGTGGCGCTCTTGGATATGGGACTCTGCATTGCGGAAGCACGTGCGAAGATCCTTCGGGCTTGTCACAAGGCACTGCTTTCAGTTATGGAGATTTCCATACCTGGGCCCACGCAATTGATCTCAGTGAGAGTGATTGGACCCAGCAGAGCATTACGTGGTATATGGATGGGCAGGCATATCATGTGATCAAGGGGAGTGATTTTCATGGTGATCAGACGAGTTGGGAAAATGTGGCGCAGAAGGCGATGTATATGATCCTGAACGTTGCCGTTGGAGGAGGATGGCCAGGAAACGTAGCGGCGAATACGGTTTCTGGTAGCGCCGCAGGGATGGAGGTGCAGTATGTGGCTGTTTATGAGTTGATGTAAAGGCCGTGAAGAGGTGGTTGATATGTAAATGGTTTTCTTTTAAGTGTTTGGTGTTTGGAGTATGCCGGATTGGCTGGTTTCCTTTTGCATAGGAGTTGACTTGGAGTCTGATCTGATACATGGATGGTAGAGAGAAACGACTTGAGATACCAGGAGTTGGGAGTTTAGACGAAATTCAAGTCTAGACATTTGCATATATCAAAGTTATCTTCTTTCATCACTCCCTTTTCCCCTCAAGCATTAACTCTCTTTCTCTGACATCCTGCCACTCTCGAAGCCTCTCGAAGTCTCTCCAATCTCATTTATCTCTGCGAATCTCTTTGATTTCTTGAAATTCACCCGAGGGAGGCAGCCCTCCGCCGTCATCCCATTTTGAGTTCGCTCCCCTGTTGGAACAAGCGGATAATAAGCGAGCCCCGCATTCGATGTTTATTATTAACGAGATCTGGGGTATCTACTGCTGAGACTATCGTCACTTATATGTTCATCAAAATGTAAGCGGCATTACATGAGTTAATTTCTCCGTTGAGTAGTTTATAGCTTCATTTAAATCAATGTCCTCAGTCTGCACGTGATGGGTAAGTGTTTGGAAGCCCATCATAATAAGCCTATTCCCTCTCCTCTCTCATATAGAGCTCTGCTTCCTTGAACTTGAAACTGTAGCCTTGGCCCTGGCATCAATTTCTTTCTCTAAAATGTCTTCCCAACCTTCATTTCTCTTGCCCATCTCAGCGATCGCTGTCGATGCATTATTCGACCCCAACACCGTCAAGAGCGTAATGCTCAAAAACGCCAAATCCTCCTGGGAATTTGGCACCACATCCCAAACTTTACTCGAGCTCGACACCGCAGCTAACAGCGTCTTCGGCTCCGCACCTTTCGCCACAATTCCTGCTTCCACCGAAGCCATTGCCTATGCTGCATCGCACATAACTTTGAGTGGTGGGAATCTTATTGCTGACGTGGCGAGTAATAGTGATCCAGCTTCACTTGGGGTAAGTGCGCTCATGTTGGGGAAAAGTGAGGAGGCGTATATGAGTGATGCGAGTGCTCAGTTGGAGACATTGTTGAGAAGGCGCCGAGGGCGGGGAGTGTGCGATAAGTCATCGGAGTGAGAGTGTTGCTTTGTGGTAGGCTTCTAAAATCTGGATAGGTGGATCAAGCTGATGATTTGATAATGCAGGGTGGATTTCATGTACAGTATATGGTCCACCAGTCATGGCATACTACGCCGCTGTTATAAACAGTGCCATATTGATGGAACTCACAGTCCAACAATGCGAGTTATATCGTGCGGCGCTGAAAACGAGTTCTGGAGCTTGGTCGCATATCTCCGCAGCTAGCCATCCGGATCCCAGGCCGTGGAGTACAAGAAATGGATGGGCGGCGGTGGGAATGGTGAGGGTGCTGGCTACGGTAATGGATTCGATCTCAGGTGTTGGAACGGAGGCGCAGAAAGAGAGCTTAGTCAGGTGGATTAAGAAGATTGTTGATGGTGCTAAGAGTACCGCGGTATACCAGTTCCTACCTTTTACAATTCCAAGAACAAAAGGCTGATGAAATATGTATAGCGAGCATCGTCGGGACTTTTATACAACTACCCCGGAAACATATCCAGTCTCGCGGAGACATCTGGCACCTCCCTCTTCGCCGCAGTCGTCTACCGCATGGCTGTGCTCGCGTCCACAACTTTCGGGCATCGTACACCTCATAGGCAGATACCAGTCTCGCTGCTATCAACAACACCGTCGCTTCTTCAGGCATTGTATCTCCGGCCGTGGATCCATATGTGTACACGAGCACAACGCCATATACGACTGGCAGTCCGGAGGTCAGGCTTTCGCATTAATGTTATATGCTAGTCATAGGGATTGTGTGAGTAAGGGAATTTGCATCACTAGATTGGTTGTCAGTAGGGTTAGGCTTCAAGTGGAAGGTATTGCTGGTTGTAGATGTTGGGAGGAAAGAGATTAACCATTAATCCATGCCTATAACTGTGCATTCTTCTGTGGCAATTCCTCAATGTGATTCTTGTCAACTAAATGAGACTTTTTGCTTTGATATAGTGGCATAGAGAGGGAAACTTAGAGGGAAATGAGAGCCACAATAAGAGGAAAGCGAGTCAAAGTCGATGGAAGTTGGAAGTGAGGAGGGAATGTATAGAGGAATAAGGGCGATAGGCCAATCCGAAATTTCCCCAAATCTGCGAGAGAGAGCCTCGCAAGATCTTTCCGAAGTGTGAGTACTCGGATTCGCTTCAGCCTAGTAACTCTTTGGGGGCCGAAGGGTTTATCCTAGCGTCCTAAGCTAGGTTTGACATTGCTTCTAACCTTTTACGAACTCTGTGCAAAGTCTACCATTTTGGATAAGTCCGCGGCGTTAAAAAAGAAGTGATTCCTCCCAGATGGAAACCTCAACTTTAAAATATAGTTTTGCATCTCTATTCGCTTGCCAGGTCCGGCTCTATCTCCGTTCTTGCAGCTATTTCGTCCATTCACACGACGGCATTCCAATCTACTCGTATCTTCTCAAATCATGTTCCAATCACCAAGCGGCTGGCTTCTTCCGGAAGCAATTATAATTTCGATAAGAGAATCCACTCGACAATCCAATCTAGATTCAGGTCCATAATCGACGCTTAATTCGACCCAAGAAGGATGCAGAACCTGGAGAAGAGGAATTTAGTAAGTGCATCATCCTTCGTCATCTGTTACACGGGATTTCAACAACTGGTCAGTGTGGTTGTGCTAAACGAGGGCAAGCCAATCAGTTGCAGGATGTGGATGATGACGATAGGCTGCGCCACAGCCCTACATACTCTAACGGCACGGCGGTGACAGAGCCCGTTACCAACGGAACTTAGTTGTACAGTCTGAATCAAAGTGACTGAGGTATCTTCGTACGTCCGTAATGGTCTTAGATCTGACAGACGACCCCCATGTTTGACTTTAAAGTTGGCTATAACATCGTGGGAGATATATTTGTTATTGATGCCTTGAGTAGTGGGGCTCGTCGTCGTCCTCGTTTGCCTCTTCTCCGCGCTGATCTTGCGCAACTGCGAGCTGAAAGACAGTTTAAGGACTTCGTTTCGTAGTTTACTTAGGCTTATAAGCTATATCCAAATGGTATTTTGTGGCAAACCGAGTAAGGCTTGCGCTGAGTGTCGAGTAAGACGCACTCGGGTAAGCCCCCTATTCAGTGTTGTTTCCAGATTTTGAGACATTGCTTCATCATTGAATTTGGACTAAAAGAGAAACAGTGCAATGAAGCAAGGCCCTCTTGTGCACAATGCATACGAGCGAGAAGGATTTGTTCCGGCTACCGCGATGAGGTGTCAATGCTCTTTCGCAATGCAAATACCAAGTCTCTATCCGGAAAAGACCTGACAGCAATCAACAGCACCTGGACCGAAGCATCATCTTCATCCTCGCCCTCAGAGGATACCAGTACCAGCACTTCACGAAAATCATCACAGAGCAATCCTACCCTACTATCATGGACAGCATCGCCATCACATGAATCGACCTCCGACGCCCTATCTCAAATCCGCCTCATACCCACATCCACAGAAGAGCAAGCCCTTTGCTTTGTGTTTCACAATTACGTGTCCGAAGACAACGCCGCTGCTGCTTCTAAAGGTCTCTTCGATTACCTACCAGGCCTCTTTCGTCCCTCGCTGCAGAATGCAATCTTGCAGGATGCTGTCACAGCACTCGGTATGGCAGGCATCGCCAATTCGAGACGTGGCATTGGGACAGAATGCATGATGAGAGAAGCGAGCAAGAAGTATTGTGCGACCGTGAAAGCTCTAAGCTTGGTCTTGGGAGAGGTGGAAAAGGCGAAGAATGATCAGGTGTTGATGTCGGTACTGCTGTTGGGGCTTTTTGAAGTAAGTGCTGTAAAGAGCTCGCCGGAGCTGCGATTGCTGATGAATACTGTCATTGAAAGACAGCAGCGTCAGACAAGCCCAGATCAATGAGGTCCTGGATGCAGCACATTCGAGGCGCCATGTCCCTCGTCAAACTCAGAGGCGAAGACCAGCTACAAACGCACATCGGTCGCCGACTCTTCGTCCAAATACGCTCACAAGTCATCGCAGCTTGTTTCCATCGGCGGGTCGCAGTCCCACCAGAAATCAAGCAATGGTCCCAGATCGCTTTCAAATATGAGTCTCCAATGGAACAAGCAACGACGCGGCACTCGTATCTCTCGACCGAGTGTTGCAACCTTCGTGCCGAAAGGTCAGGTCTGGCAGACTTCACGGATTCAGTCGCCACTGTAAAGCGAGCGCTGGACATTGATCGAAGGTTGCTCGAGTGGTCAGTCTCACACACGACTCCCGAGTACAAAATATCCACGTGTAAATTACCGGAGCCCAGTCCAGAGGTTTTCGGGGACCATTATACCACATTCCATAACATCTGGTTTGCGAGTTCGTGGAATAGCCACCGCTGCGTGCGGATTTTGATCCATGAACTTGTCATGGAGCAACTCATATACCAGCTGCGAACATTCCACGATGATCCCGAGCACTTATTCACGGAGCGGCAAGCACAGCTTCGTACCTCCCGCGGCATTATCCAAGAGATGTCAAATGATATATGCGCCAGTGTGCCGTTCTTCTTTAACTTCCACAAGAGGGACGAGTTTGGACTGTGCATGCGGCCGCCAGCTCAGGCGGTCGCTGGAAACCTTCTTATGTGGAGTATATACACCGTAGCAGTGGCCGGAAGAGTGAGCACAAGGATGAGAGCATGGCTTGTCGAACAACTAGAGAAGATATGTGAGGTTATGGGTGTGAAGCACGCCGGAGCTCTAGCGATTATTGCTGCGCAGAGAAGAGAGTTGTGCATTTGGGAGAGGGGCATAGAGGAACTTGAAGCTATGGAAGATGAAGAGTGGTTGTGGGAAGGGGTGACAAGGCATCTTTGAGAATCTTAGAACGATGGTGGGACATTTTGATACGTGATTATACGGGGGACTGTACAGTACATTATAACTCCCAGCGACCTGATAGAGTAGGCTTCGATTGAGCCAGACGCCACAACGGGGTATCTTTCCATGCCAGGACTCCGTCATCGCATTATATATATCATACCCAGACAGCTTGAATGCACATATTAAAGATTGATTCACTTGAACGCCAGATCAACCAATGGAATTGAAGGACAGTCTTTCCCGCAGTATAGCTCTGCGGGAATTATCTTGCCAGGTTCATCACTCGAGAATCCTGCATGGCGAAATTTCTCACCCATTCCTACTTCTCTGAGTTAGCAACTGAACTTTAAAAAGAAGTGCCAGTGAAGAAAATGCTTACGATCGCCCCAGAGAACGCCATCATGACCAAAGTCCGTAAGCTCGGTTGTGGAGGCGCAGCATGCTCGGATGGAACCATACATCTGAGGAATGAAGCCCTCTCTCGTGTACGTGAAAGCCCACCAACAAACAACAGTCATCGCAATCATCAGGACCGTAGATATAAAGATTGGATATACAGCATATGTAACCTATGAAGAACTCAATCAGCTAGGTAGTCAAGTATGAGAAATTTGCGAGGACTTACGAAGTAAATTGAGTGCTCAACGCCATGCGTAGGATCCGTATATATTGTCTCGGTCGTTGAAATAGCCTGACCCAGAAGCCAGTGCATAAGTGCTGCATATGCCATCAACGGTAACAGAATCTTGGGCGGCAGCTGAAGAAAATACGACTGCTCGAATCCCCGACCGGATACGATCGTGCAACGTGGTCTTTTCCTCTTCATCTCCCAGGCACCCCACTCATGTTCCATGCTTATCAGTGTGAGGTTATAGATCAACAGTAGGTAAAGGAGACTGTAGAGGAACTGTGCTCCGTTTGAAATAGCGAAAGCCATGAACTCGCTCCCCAGGCTGTCGGGCGAGAGAGAAGCCAGTGTAGCGCTTGAGGTGAAACCGCCCCAGGTTCCAAAGTCTCTTGCAAGATTCCAGGCAACACTTTTGTCGCAATTGAGTTCGCTGAATGAGTAAATCTCACCGTTGGTTCCTGGACAGGATTGCTGGTAATTACTGACGAGGCCTGCCATTCCGACAACGAGCAGGATAGACACGGCAAGCATTGCCATAGATGTGATCATGAGAATGAGCATCTGGATAATTGCTGTGGACCCGAGGTTCGAAAGGAGGGAGCGCTTGTATTTGATGGCGATACTGGGATGTGGGAGGTCCGCTGCCTTATTGGTATTGTTGAACTTCTTGCATTTCTGGCAATGTCCAATGTTGTCACCGCTCTTGGATGGCTCAGGATCTTTGCAGTGTTTGTGGCATGTGTGAACAACCTCATTTCGATAGCCATCGCCAGAATTGAGAAGACATTCATTCTTGATCTTGAGCTCGGGTTCAATGACTGATGCAACAATGACATCTCCGAAAGTTAAGCAGTGATCTTTCGTCCGAGTCCGGGCTCGGAAATTGAGTATGATCATATATGCGGCTTTGATAAAGAGACATCCAGCCAACATGAAGGCTGCCTGCATCCGTACATTCGTTCGGCATTGCTTTGGCTGCTCATCGCCGAGAGTGCAGAAAACATCTGTACCTAGGCTGCAGTTGCCGATAGCGAATCGAGAACCGTAATAAGATGAACTATCAATAATGACTTCGGGCAGTGCCCCAGCAACATCCGTCGAGTTCACGAATTGTGTACAATTCGCGGTATAGCTTACCATGACGCTAGCGTAAGTGGTTGAATTGCCGAGCGTGTCCGAGTTGTACTCGGAACTAAGCTGGCTCACCTGCTCGGGCAAAACATAAGTGCTTGCCCTGAATGCAGTCCAACAACCAGAATCATACGCATCTGATCCGTACTCTCCTAGGTAGTAACTACCAGCTTTAGCGTTGATTTTGGTATAGGTAATCGCAGTCGGAGTGTGTATGTAGAATGAGGGCCCGATGACCGAGTTGGCCAGGAAATGTACAGGCTATTCCCAGATCAGTGACATTTCACCACGAGAGATCAAAGTAAAACCTTACGATGGACGTGGATATTAGTAAGATCCACGCCAACCATGCCTTTGCCTTCCCATCACGCTTGTGATTGATGGCCCACGGACTATTCGTCCCAACCTTGCTATCTCCAAATTTGGACAAAACCCAACGTATCTCGCCGACTTTGAGGGCGGTGACCAATTGCTGGTATGTGTTGGAACACCCCAGTATCATAGTTGCAGCGATATTTATGAAGAGATGGACCGCCTGTAGGCATGTCAGACGAAAGGAGTCCTCGACCAGACTTTGAATACATACCACATTCCTGCTTTCCATCACCGAGCAACTCTCCCCATCCTTCCCACCAACAGACGTGCTGTGCTTGTTCAAGCGATTCACAAAGTCTCCAATATAACAGAACATAATGATGAACATTACCGCCGCGCAGACAGCTGTGAACGCCGCCATCGACCGCAGACTTCGATCCGCTAACATCTGCTTTTTCCACCACCCAGGTTTTCCACGCGCAAAGTTGCCATCGAACGTCGAGGTAGTCCCTTGGCGTAGGAGCGGTTTCTTGCGCCATATCTGCCGTACATTGTTCTTGAAGCCAAAGCCATTTCTCTGCCGCGACTCCTGCACCGACCCATTGTCACTGAACGGGCTCTTCAAGTGGTAGTCGCTCGTCGTTGCAAGGCTTTCTCTGTGTAGGAGGGACTTCGTCGACACGTCTTCGAAGGCAATTGAGCTCTGCCGTCGCGTCGAGGGACTCAAGCTGTAGTCACTGGCTCTATGCCGCGGGGTATTCGGTGCATGCCCATCAATTGGACTTCGAGGGTCAGTAAGATCTCCCGTTCTGCCAATTCATTAGTTATTGAGTATTCTAATTGCACAAATTTCGACCGCTATCATACCCAAGCTCCACCATACTCAGATTCACATCCGCATCCTGATCCCACTCGTCAAACAACCTCGAGAAGCGTGCCGCCATCGCGTATCGTTCTCCTCCTCGTGTTCCGCCGCTATGGCTGTGAGACTAAAGAAGGTTTCATTGTGTCGCGAGACATTTGCATCATACCCCCCAATTCACGTACACCCGCCATGCCAGTACTTGGGATCACGTATTTGCCGCTGTTGGTCTCTTCGTTGTCTAAAGATGCCGTGCCGCATCACCGAAACGGAGAGGATCACCAAATCTGGTCGCTAGAAAGCAGCCCGCCGCCCCCACACAGGCGAGCTTCTTACACAACCAATCGCTAGACTCAGGGGTAAGGCGCAGCAAACTTATCCTTTGTCATTACCAGATATTTTCCTGGTCTTCTCAAGCCACTCTTGCATTTAATCTTATTTGAAACTTTAAGATCTGACTGTATGCATTTACGCATACCGGTAGCGGAAATACTCCTTTCTTATACACTGTAATAATTCGTAGTGCTGCACCTTGTCTGCAGTAAACCACGTCAGTTTTCGGCATGCAACGGGCTCGAGGAACCCTCTGCAAGGATGCGTCTTGAGCAAGAGATGCTCTAACTTGGAAGTCGTGTCAAAGATGAAGCAACACAAGTGTGAACTTCAATTATTCCACGTTGGAGAAGATCCAGAGTAGTCAGGCTCCAGTAGCTCAGATTCATCTGACCAGAGAAAACATGATCAAGTAGGTTTCCATAAGGGGAAGAAATATATGAATGCGCAGTAGACTCCAATAAGTATATGACATTTAAACAGAGGTATGATGAGATAGCCCAAAGTTTTGGATTAATAGCACCAAACGCCTACCCCATGAAATTGAACCGGTTTCAACACGCTCCGATATACCAGTTTCCAATCGTACACCCATTCACATCAACTCGTCTCCCGTCATATCTCCCTTCTCCTTCTCGTCATCTAGTCCCTGAAAAATCGATTATGATAGCCCATATCTCTATGCTCGTCGCTCTCCAGCGGTCCATGAGTGAGTGTCTCCTCCGCTCCATATCTGTTATGATATCCAATATCCAGCTCCTGGTCTTGGTATGACCCAACACTGCTCACACCTCTCTCGGTGACAGCTCCTTGTTCTTCTGGAGCTTGATAAACTGCAGCTCGTACACGCATAGTCTTGAGGTCGCTGAGTTTCTGTGCATCCTTGAGATCTTCTGGTACGGCGTAGACGCCACGTTTGGTGACTTTGCGCTGGGTGTGGATGTCGAGAGCAAAAGCAAAGAAGGTGGAGACTCTGTCGGAAGGCAAAGGTTAGTTGCTAGGGTTTGGCTGCGGCGGGAGAAGGCTGGAACTTACGTTCCAATTAAGGTCATCGCCCACAACGCCTTATAGTCTCTGCACACGCCTGCCTCTGCCTCACCACCCCAGATCTTTCCTGTACATTGCTTCGCTAAAACGTGTGATTGGCTGATGGACCAGCTCAGAAGAGCCAAACCCAAAGCCCAGACAAATGATATACCGCCGTTGAGGAAGCAGTTGAAGCGCGGGGAGAGGTAGGTGAAGTTATACAAGATGATAGTGACGGTGAGCGCGAGGATTGTGGCGAGGGAGACTGTGAGGAGCTTTGGCAAGTGTCAGTTCAATTGTTGCAAGTATCTCGAGACCCTCGCGGTTCCATGCCTCAAGTGAAGAGAGAAAGACGAGACTGGCAACATACAAGAATGAATGTCCACGGGATTTGGAAGTGTTCTAGTCCTATATATCGCAGAAAAATTAGTACAGATCCTGATGAGTACAATAGAAGAGTCCCATACTCAGATAGTACATGAAATAGCACATAATCCCACTGACCACGATCGAGGCGATCAGTTGCATACTCCTCAAGCCGTGGAACATGATCCGGTGATAAGGCGACGGCACACCGCCGCGAACATTGCGCTTTAGAGCCATCTTGTTCCTCTGCTTCTCTTCCTCGATGGCCGTTGAGAGGAGGAAAAGAGAAGTCGTGAGGTTCGAATGAAAGTCGGGACGAGCGACAGGTTGACGAGAGGAGGCTTGGGCGTTTCACAGATCCTCTGGGGTTCTCAAGGCTCATTTCTTCAGCACGGGTCACAGATCATGTGATTACTGCTTTTGGGAGGCGCCTCTATTTCTGGAGGCCGTGTTAATCCTGGTTAGGGCTCGTCTATGTATTGGCTCGCTGATTTAGGGTCTTTGGGGCCACATTGGGGACTGTGCCATGCCAAGTTTGCAATCGTCGATAAGGATTTGGGGGCGGCACAGCCAAAAGCGATCGGCAAACGTTTTCAGCTCGTTGGATAGGGGTGCGCTGTAATTTTCGTAGGGCGGTGTGCCTTTTCAGAGCCACATCTCGAAAATCTTTCGCTGCGAAAAGTTTCTACCATGAAGCAGGATCGCACTCTTGTTCAATCATGCGAGGAAGGATTGTCAGAAAATTTGGCCAGATAGACAAGATAGCGTAGATCTTGTGAGAGTTGCTCATATGAAGGTGCTTCATACCGTGGCTAGCAGCGCAGCCCTTCTAAAATTACTCAGTTGAAGTAAATACCATTCAAGGAAGCTCTTTCCCCGTCCTAATCATCTACTCTTTATCAGGCGTTTTCATACCTGTACAGGGCCAGTCTTGCACCACTCAAGTACAAAAAAGCCGAACAGTGCAATCGCAGAACCATCCTCGTAACCACCGCGTTGGCTCGTCAGCCTTGTTGGCTCCGCTTTTGCGAAATAAGAGCTGGTAATATGGCAGAATAACCTACGAGAGGAAGGTCAGCTCATAAAGCTATATATGAATATAAGCGTGTTTGCTAAGCAATCTCCTGGAGTCTTTTTTATGCTATATTGACACACTGCTGTTTTGCTCCTCTTTTTATTGGCTTGAGCTTCAGGCCAGCTGGCTACATTGCACTCAAAGTAAAAATATCAGGTAGCAGCACGTTTGTAAAACGATGGGTTCCAGCAAGATGGGGCCAGTAGCTTCTCTCTATCTTAACATGCGAAGAGACAAAATCATTCGAGCCATCAACGCCCTTCCCTTCCTGGCCATCTCTATCTGGTGTTGGCGGTTGCATCGCCAACTGCTAGATAGCTCGACCCTTTTGGTAGACTCCAGTCTCCTCTATTCAATCTGGCTCGTGGATTCCACAAAGAAGACGAATTTGCACACGCCAGCGGAGTAGTATGTTCTGCTTCCAATATAATTGAGCATATCTTCAGTTCTAATACGGCGGTAGTCCCTTCGTGTTAACCATCCTCGCCCACTTCTTGGGTCTCGATATTATAGCACCATTTTACTATTTCCTGTTCTACGTCAACAATGATTCTGCCTGTCCCACGGACACCTATCCACCTCGGGTGTAGCCATACGAATTTGACTCCTCACTCCGAATGGAGGGATGTGGTCTTCTATCTGAATTTCATTATCTGGACGATACTTTGCTATGCGCCGCTCTTCTTCGCTTACTTCGAGCCTTGGGAGTTCCTCCCCCTCAAAGCATCTGGAGCATGCCATTATGGAAACTAGTCCCTCTGTCTGGCATCGCTTTTGGAATTATACGGGTGCTAAGCGCACGCCTTTTCCCTCCAGATCCAAACACCGAAGTCGTATCCAATGACCAGCACAACAGTCGCTCAGTGGGCCAGCCAATGCGGCCGCTGAACGTCACACGCTCCATCACCTACGCACTTGGCTGTATGTCAGCTGCTCTCTGGATATACAATCTTTACATTCGGTTCTGCGATGCCTCCTACGTATCGCTCAGTATGGTTGGTCTCGAAAGCAGAACCACTTCTCTGAGAATTCCAATCTCGCATGATCAGTTTGCTCTGCTCTTGACAAACATCCTTTACACCGGCTACCTCTACTCGGATCTCAAGTATGCGGGTCTCCTGCCTACTCCTTGGACTCGCCCCATACTTTGCGGAGGCTTGGTTCTACTGTTTTTCGGTCCAGGATTTGCTTTCGCAGGGGGTTGGTTATGGCGGGACGCGCAAGAGGTGGTGCTACTTAGGAAGGAGGACTGACAGGATGAATTTGGAGTTCTACGGTTTGCTAGAGGTGAGACACGCCGCCTCCCCAATTGGATTTGACAGCAGCCGCACTTTCGACACCTCCAAGGGCTTTCTACAGAAATGACATCGTGACCAAGAAATTTGGCACCAGAAGGACAGGCATGTAGTCAAGACGTGTTCATCACAGACATAGTTTCATTTGGGACTGACGTGTTCAGAGGTTGTGTGGGCAGACACACTTTGGATCGTCATGGAAGCCGTGATCGGCTATGTTTGCGACTAAAGGACATCCTTAACGAGAAGCAGAAGACATTAATTCTTATCTCTAGACTTTCCAATGCGCAAATTTTACTTTTAAGCTAGAACATCAGCTCATGAGGCGCAAGTTATCAAATTTAAAGGGTCGGTACAGTTTCTGTTAAGCGGGGATTCAAGACACTTTCAAAACATTTCCAGATCAGAGGCGAAAGGGACGGCCCGTCTATCTATGAAAATCTCTACTTCAGACTCCATAATTTCAGATATTTTTGATTTCATGCACGCAGATTGTGGGTGATAATGCAAGCCAGTGATTCCATCACAAATTCGCTTGGACTTGCGCTTCGACCTTGCAGGTCTCGTCACTTGAAAGCTCAACGAATACAAGATTTCTCAGGTCAACAATGGAGTCTCACAGAGACAGTCTGCTCATATAAGGAGAATACTATATGGTCATAGGGTCGATATCCAGCTTCGATTTCTAAGAGTCTTGAGCGAAGTGTGTCAATTTGGAGCCTTCAGGTGCGGTAACTCGCTTAGAAGAAGGGCCGGGCTCGCCGAGACAATATAGAGACAACACCTGATGAGGCTTCGAGTCAACGTGAAGAAAGGACCAAAGCTGGGTTTTTGCATATCGAACGAAAAAAGCCAATGGTTCATCGTGGGATGGAAGCAAAGATAAGCACCAGCTGTGAAGGACCATAATCGGTT